>BGPR01002797.1:13288-27080 GCA_013235015.1 Araneus ventricosus | reverse complement strand
AGTTTTCAACCAGAACAAGTATAGCACAAATACTAAATGCAAGCGAATAGATTATTTTGCGACTTTATCAATTATTCCACAGGACGGTAGTAAGAATTTATTTCAACAAATAACATCACTCGACGACAAATAATATACGAGAAAGTAAAAAGTGAAAAAGAAGTTTTCAACCAGAAGAAACATAGTGCAAATACTAAATGCAAGCGAATAGATTATTTTGCGGGTTTATCAACTGCACCACTGGGTGGTCATAAAAATTTGTTTCTATAAATCACACCAGTTATTCTCAAATTTAAATCACTCCTTAAAAAACAAAAAAATACCGCAAAATTATTCATGAAATCGTGAATAACCAAACAGAAAAATCTCTTTTATATTTAGCAACTTGTATGGTATTCCACGCCATCCCATTTAAAAAGGAGGAGCCTGGAAAAGATTTGCAAAAGAATGGGTTGAAGCCAATTACATGAAATGGGGACACGATGCTAAACGTCCATCACGTTCCATTTGAGAAGTGATATATGCTTCAGTTGGTGCAGTAGAAATTTAAATGCACCCCATTCCTATGCATTGCTTCCCGACTCAACTACCTGCCAGGAATACCGTGGGAGAAACGCACGGGCACTCTTTGACCATGAATATTCAACAAGTTCTTTTCCTGTCGCAGCTGGAGAGTAATCAACTGTAATGTACCTCGCAAAAACATCGCAATATCTTCCGGTTTTGTATGAGATGAGTAACACTGCAGTACCAAGCCTTACGATTTCGTTAGCTTCACTGGGCCAGACGGAGACCCCAAATTTTTAAATCAGTAATTTCTAATCTTCTCCCCTCTTCATGAGCAAGCTTTTTGAACTCATTTCCATAAATTTAACCTCTTATTTTTAAAATGGCTATTTTCAGTCGCATATACATCTGTTCAATCAATTTATTACAGATTATTATTTCATTAGAAAGTGAGTTGGTTGGTCGGTGAGTTGACATGGTTGAGCAACACTGCGGTACCAAGCCTTACGATTTCGTTAGCTTCACTGGGCCAGACGGAGATCCCAAATTTTTAAATCAGTAATTTCTAATCTTCTCCCCTCTCCATGAGCAAGCTTTTTGAACTCATTTCCATAAATTTAACAATTTATTTTTAAAATGGCTTCTTTCCATCGCAGATACATTTGTTTAATCAATTTATTACAGGTAAGAAATTTCATAGGGAATTTTATTTTTACGATTTTAAAGCGGAAATAAGTAGTTTCATGATAAAAACTGATAAAAATGATTGGGAATTTGTAAAATTTATATTTATCATTGTTAATAAGGTTTTCAAAAAGGAAAAAGATCTGCGATTTTTCTTATAAAAATCACTAGATGATTGTCACCATTAGTTAGTAAAAACATTTAAAGTTAATTTGCTGTACTCGAAACCTAGCTCTATTGTTTTAATCTGAACAGAGAATAGGCTATATGGATTTATTTACATACTAGCCGCCTTCGGCGACCAGCATGATCTACGGTAAGAAAATTTCAACTGAATATCTTATGCATAATTTTATATTCATGGTTACCTTAAAAAAGTAGTTTTAAACTTCAAATTGCTATAGACATTCAACCCGTGTTCTTTTCGTAGCCTTACACTCTTATTCTGTTTCTTGTCTACATTAACGTAAAGAACGCAGTTGATTTCAAAATTACATTGGCGCGGCACATTTTAAGTCCAGCAGCATGCTAATTGGCTAAAAAACACGCTGATAAAAAGAATTAAAACATAGCAACGATAATCTTGCAGTTTACTGCATTATTTCATTATATACATACTATCTTGAGGACTTCCTTTACAGATTTCACAGAAAAATTGATCAAATAAAAGAAGAAAGTAAAATCCAGATAGATATTTTCCTAGCTTTTAACAATGGAAGAGAAACACGCAATTAAATATTTGTTTAAATAATGAAAACGGTTTGAAATGCGTTGCAACAATAAAAAGTATTGTTGTAAATTATGCCAAAAATATATTTTTTAAATTTATTAAAATTAGAGAAAAAATAGTACAACTTAATTGATATCATTGAAAAGATAAATTTTTAAATTTTCAGATGGTGTAAAAATTATTTTTGTGCTGTAATATTTTCGGAAGTTATTAAGGAAAACGCCAAAATTCAGCTTAATTTTTAATTAATTAAAATTCTAATTAATTTTTTAAAAAATACTGCTCCGAGGTGCACATTCCCATCATTCAAAGTATGTTTGTGCCAAATTTTGTTGTTCTAGGTATAGCGGTCTGTCCTATAGAGCGCCGACACACACACACATTCTCCTTTATTATTAGTAGAGATGGATACTTACTCTTGGCATTATAACTCAGGGAAAGTAAGGAACAAATACTAGAGCATATACAAAGATTTTCGGAATGTTGTCATTTGATATCGAAATCTATATATCGATTTCAGTTCTTGGATAGTGGAGGAAAAAGTACATTTATGGAGAGACATTTATGGGAGAGATAAAGGAGTTCATACCTCTTTTGGAAAGCAAGATACTTACTTCCTGTATAGTAATAAATAAGCACAAATAATCAATAAATCCATTTGTCTATGCTTCGAGCAACAAGTTAACATTAAATGTTAGTAGAACACAAATCATTAATATCTCCGTGCATTTTAAGATATTTGTTTTATTTATTTATTCAAAGAAAGCACACTACAGAAATGACTCCGTTTACAGAGCGCATACAAAAAACACAAACCACAGAGTGAATTAAAACAAAGAAAAAAACAGCTACTGCAGAGAATACATCAGTTCAAAGCTCAGAACCTCATCAATTATAAAAATGTAAAAACATAAATGTTTTAAAATGAAAACACGCAATTTCAAAAGCACTAAAAATACACTGAGGCTCCAAAAGTCCATGTTGCACACCGTCACATTAAAATTATAAAAAAATTTAAAATTATAGAAAACATAATTTTTTTTTTAAATTTAAACCACCAAATCAAAAAACCATTGAAAAAGTAAGGCTCAAAAAGTCAAGCACACACAAACACTAGGTCAACGTATAAAAATCTTAATATGTAGAGTCAAGTGTAAGAAAAGAAAAAGAAATCAGGTCATGTATTTAAAAGTTGAAAACAATTCGATTTAAAAACAGTAGGAGACATATGATAAATGTCCAGTTCACCAGAAATCTTGTTAAAAGTCTTATAAAATTTATACAACGAAAACCTGTCAATATAATTAAATCTAGAATACACACTAGGAAAAGAACCTGGTTCCTCAAAGATCTGGCAGGCACAGCGAAATTTATAGCGCTGAGTATATCGGTAAAATCGATCGAACCATTGATTACCTTGTAAAAGAAAAGAACACAAGAAACATCTCGTCTGGAACACAAACTAGGTATATTAAACATATCACGTAGACAGGAAGAAGATATATCTTGTAAGTAAATTCCATTTTTCTTGTAAAGCAAATATCGCAAGAAGCTGTTTTGAATTCGCTCAATAATTTCAATTTTTATTACGGTAATTGGGATCCCAAATAATACTACAATATTCCAGACTGGATCGTACATGAGCGTAGTATAAAACTTTCAGGGAAATTTCACTGGAAAATTCCCTAGTTTTGCGTTTAAGAATTCCAAGTCTACGATATGAACTTACGATATTTTAACTCTGAAGAAAATATGCATCGTGTTAATTCCTTTACGACATCCCTTAATATAATTATTCTAAAGTTACAGTTACAACTCCCCTTTTTTAATTTTTCGGGTTGATGTAAATGATTATAAAATTCAATATTCGCAAAAGAATTGAAAAATTAACAAAAAAAATTATCGAATATCATATTCAGATTTCAGCACGCTAGCTGTATCATGAGGACTGTAAGAAAAAAATGCTGCCAAAATAGAACATATCATTTGATTATGTAGTGGAAAATTTACATGTTATTACAACTTTCGACAGCCCCTCATCAGCTACTAAGAAATATTGATTTTTGCAGCGTTCTCCCATTCTTTCCGATAATTGGATTTTTCTACACCTAGTTTGGGAAAAGGTTTTAGTTACGCATTTTACCTCTCCTCTGTGCCCCATTTACCAAAAAATTCTGGGTATATCGATTTAGATTTAAAAGGCAATTCAAAAATCCTTCTCTTCCGTGACATTCTTACTGTTCCCTATTGTCTATGTTTTGATGAAGACTTACGTCTCTCCATAGTGGTCTGACGGTGTGCCGGGAAAGGAAAAAATTATGACGCTTTTCGAGGTATTTTTAAACGCTTATAGCTCCGCAACCAAATAACATAGAGAGTTGGTGTTAGTTTCAGTGAACAGAGAGAGGTTGACATTGAAGATTGCAAAAAGAATTTTAGAATTTGGAATTACGATTTAGTCGCAGTCGAGTTTCAAAGTTGGTGAAAATCACTAAAAATTTTGATGACGTCACAGCGACCGATGCGCGCGCACGCAGACTAAGGCAATTCATTCATCGATTTGAAGTTCAAGCGAAATATTACTCAGGAATTATTGAATTACGTCGAATTTCGTGGTAAATTTAAACGATTATAGTTCCGCAACCAAATGACATAGAGAGTTGGTTTTAGTTTCATTTAACATAGAAAGGTAGACACTGAAAATTGCAGAAATAATTCTAGTTTTATTCACTGTCGAGTTGCAAAGTTGGTGAAAATCGCGAAGCATTTTGATGACGTCACAGCGAAAGATGCGCGCGCACGCATCGGTTGTGAGGTATATCAACTGGATTTTAACAGATTAATAATTAATTCCCTTCAGATTAATTAGTTCATTCAGATTAATTCATTTAATAGAGAAAGGTCATACAACATAGGTCATAGATCAAAGTCACATAGAGCTACTTTAGTCACAGAAAGTCACAGTTGAGTAATCGATTAATTATTATTAACACTTGTTGATTCAATTGAGCTATCCTTTCCAACGATTTAATTGAGTTCAGTTGGTTTTAATTTCATTTAACAGAGAAAGGTCATAGAGCATAGGTCAAAGTCACATAGAGCTATTTTAGTCACAGAAAGTCACAGTTGATTAATCGATTAATTAACTGTCCTTAATTAATTATTATTAACAATTTTTTATTCAATTGAGCTGTCTTTTTCAAAGAGTTAATTGAGTTGAGTTGGTTTTAGTTTCATTTAACAGAGAAAGGTCAAAGTCGCATAGAGCTGCTTTAGTCACATAGATCTACTTTAGTCACAGAAAGTCACAGTTGAGTAAAGTAAGCAAGTCCACGCCCCTCAATCCCAGCGGCCGTTTCGTAGAGACAGCCTCCCGTCGAATTTTTTTCTATTCGCACACACATATACTGATCAAATATAACGTCCAGAAGAAAAAGAAATAGCCTTAGTAAATGAAGCTAGTTTAAAACATAAATATAAATACGAATTAGTTCGTCAAATAAAATGGCGATAAACATGGGCTCCAATGGATGATTTCTGGATCCTAAGTAGCTCGTTGAAAGACTATACAACCGTGACCTTTTCGAAATGCTGCAGACCGTTTGCTTAACGCTTGAAGAAAAATATAAGAGAAGAACGCCTACAGATAGCAATATAATGTCAAATCGTGTGAAATGAATACTTAAAGTATGCAAAATAGCTTCATAAATGCGTTTTAATTAAATTTATTCACAAACTTCATAATTAATTATAACTTTTCTCCAGTCATCGCTTTTTTTTGCCTAATATGATCGTCAGCTCATTTAAGCGCCTAAAACAGACAAATAAAAAATGCATTTATACTATAGAAAAAAAATGCTAAAACCGACTGAAATTTATTAATTTTTTAAATGCGACCCGCACAAGTTATTTTAATGATCCCAGTTATCGCTTTTTTTGCTTCCTGTGATCGTAAGTTCATTTAAGCGCCAAAAACAAACAAACAAAAATGCATTTATGTTATGGAAAAAAATTATTACTAAAACCAACCGAAATTAATAATTTTTTTAAATGCGACCCGCATAAGTTATTTTAATGATTTTTTTTTAATTGAAGGAGGTCATTGATGCTTATCCAAATATCTAACCGAAAGCGCCAAGATTAATTAAAAGCAAGAAGAAAATATTTGATAGGCTAATCGTTACATCAAAAACGACTAACCTTTAAGATTTGATATCGTTAATTAGCATGCAATGCTCCTGCTTAAGACCCAGCTGGGCAAGAACTCGCCTTCCCCCTTGCCCGGCTACAGACGCGAGTCGTCATAATGGAAGCATGATTTCTGACCTTTCAGGTTGAATAATAATTAATTACCGTTTATAATGACGGCGTTAAGCGATCCTTTGAAAGATGCAGATGCAGATGATGATACACTTCTGCTTCTTTTTTGGAAGCGATGGAATCGAGCTAGACATAGAGACAAAATAATTACGCAAATATTGTTCTTGGGCGAGGAGCGATTAGAGTTGAGGTGGAACACATGCTTTGGTTTATGGGGGATGGACAGGAAGGTCAGTGACTTGGTAGAGTGTGATTTCGGATTGGACACGGGGCGTGAATACCTTTGTGTGTGTATATTGTCATTTTTTTAGAGTGTCTATTGTTAAGGAGTCGTGAAGATTACTCGCCGAGTAATAATTTATGGTTCATGACGTGAAGCATGTTGGTGATATATGGAAAAGATAGATAAATTCGAAATTCCATCCTTTTCGCTTTCTCGTTTGCGAAGTATACAAAGAGAAAGTATTGTAATCGTCAAAAAATGCGAACTCGAGATTTTGACGAATCTCCGCGTTTTAAACCTCCCTGAGTCCGAAAATCACAATTTTGGAATTACATCTGTCTGTGTGTCTTTGAACACGATAACTCGAAAACTATTAGAGCTACGGGGATGAAATTTGGTATGTGATCTTGACACATGACTTGTAGGTTTTTATCAAACTTTGGACACAATCCGTCTACGGGAAGTCTGTCTGTCCGTGTTCATGTGAACACTATAACTCAATAAAACTTGAACAGCTAGACGGATAAAATTTGGTACATAGTCTTATATTTATGAATGTAGGTCCGCATCAAATTTTGAACCAAATCCGTCGAAGGGTTGACTCTGTGTCGGTCTGTATAATCGCATACTTCTAAAGATTATAACTCATAAACCCTACGGCTTTGATAAATAAAAATTGGTATAAGACCCGCTAACATTAATTGTAGATGCGCGCCCAACTTTCGCAATCGGTCGAAAAAAAGTTGTTCAAATCCCCTATTTGTCTTTTCTCATCACACAATGACGCGAGTCCGTTATTGCGTAATTGCGCGATTCACTTGCTCTAATCCTTTCTGCTTCTACCCACGCCTTTCGCCTCCAAGCTTCCGATCTCCAAGCTTTTTTTTCTCCACTGCGTTAGGGACGCTAGTTCGTTTTACTAACTTTTAGCTTATTTTTTCTCCACATGTGTTAGGAGTATATGAGAAAGTTTAGGGGAGACCACTCCGGCTGGTTAACTTATTTTTTCTCCACATGTATTAGGAGTATACGAGAAAGTTTAGGAGATACCACTCCCGCTGATTAGCTTATTTTTTCTCCACATGTGTTAGGAGTATACGAGAAAGTTTTGGGGAGACCACTCCTGCTGGTCTGTCTGTCCGTCTACGTGCCTGTGAATTCAAAAACGCAACGGATAAGATTCGGTATTTTATCATTACTCTAAAATTTTAGGCCTGTATTAAATTTCAGAGGAGGTGGTCAAGGGCAGGGGTGGGGAACCTTTTTGCACTGAAAGGCCCCATTAAATTTGGTAGTTGGGCAAAAAGCCGCATGGGCAGAATCTTAAAGGTTATTGTTCTGTAATTATTTTTATATTACAGACAATTATATAATTCAATACAAATTTTAAATAAATGGTAAGGCTGCATAAAAAAACTCAAAAAGGCCAGGTTCCACTGAGGAAGACATACTTTTAATAAAATAAATTTAAAAAAAAATTAAGATATAAGCTTTTATTCAAAATGCACTTTAAATGAGAAACAAAGAACGCAAATGTTGAAAATAATTTTTCTGATTACAATAAAATGCATGGTTCGAATAAAAGCGTGGGCGCCTTTATCTTCTAGGAATATTCCATTTGTTTAAGGAAATATATACAAAATATAAGGCGCTATTATAAGGCTTTTTTTCGCATTTGAATAAAAGCTTATACCTTAAATTTTATTTATTCATTTTATTTTCTACTTTTTAGTGACGGCTGATACGAATGCACACGACATGTTAGGCATAGTAAACCAAATTCAATTATTGAATTCTCCAATATAAAACACATATTCATAGCCGCCGCTCACGTTGGGTAGCCGTTTCAATAAGTAAAAATTAATAAGTAAAGTAAGTTTAGTAAAAGTAAAATTATATACACTCATTATTTTGAATAAAAGCTTTTACCTTAAAATTTTTTATTTATTTTATATTCTACTTTTTAGTGACGGCTGACACGAATTCGCACGACATGCTTGGCATAGTAAACCAAATTAAATTTCCGAATTCTCCAATATAAAACACATATTAAAATTATTATATACATATTTACAATTACATTTTTGCTCACGTTGAGTAGCCGTTTCAATACGCGCCATCTGTATACATATTTCTCTTACGCAGCGCGATTGCGATTACATTATCTCGAATTTGAAAAAAGTGCGACACAGGCCGAGAGACGAAACAAGACTCACTTCTCCGATCTGACCTTTGACCCTCAAGCCGATCCGAAATGGGGATGGTTCAAAGGCTGCGTCTCCTTCTATTGTGTATCGTCTAGTGGTGTTGTTACAACCCTACGTAACGTGAGGTTACCACCTTCCAAACGTTATCGCCCAAATATAGGGCTAAAATTTTAATATCATTTTGTTAGGTTTAAAATAGGTATAGATTGCAAATTTTTTTGCATAATATTGCATTGTCACCGAAAACCCACCACTGCGCTAAATTTCAAAGCTGTAGGTCGATTGGAAGAGGGTAAGAAATCGATCTCAAGATTTGAGGACGCGACAATCTAGTTGAATAAAAGCCTGTAATAATAATAATGGATACTCACTTCACTATACGACGGAAATAAACACAAAACGAGCCTTTTACGAGAATATTAACACATGTGTTGCCACTCACACTCAGCAAAAATATTATTTACCCTTGAAGCTACTAAATTTACGTTATTCACATAAGTTATTCACAATCGTGTTGCCATTTCGTTCTGCGAATGCACATTATCTATTCTGAAATTAAAAAGGGAAAATTAACTGCCGACATTTTCGGAAATAAGAAAAAAAATAATAAGGAAATCAAACTAGTTTCAAGGAAAACAAAATTCTTTCAATTTTAAAATGATATAAATCTTTCTTTTTTCCTGTAATCCGACTTCAAGATTACGAAATCTAGAAACAACAGTGATCAAATCATCAGTGCAAAAGATACTTTCAGAGTATTTTTATTCATGCAAGTAGAGAATATTTAGTTGCATAACACATAGGCACCATAATTTTTAATCAAACTTACAAATGATTTTTTTTATGTGAAAATATAAGAGAAAGTCGGTAGGGGAACGCACACAATTTTTTCTCCATTCTACTTAAGAACTAAAAGGAAAATAATTTTTCTTTAAAGCAGTATTCCTAGGGATAACTTTTTTCATTTTCTAAGCAATAAAATTCAACGCATTTTGAATATTTCTCTCCTTATGATATGGAACATGATTTTATGCGAAGCGAAAGCATTTATCAACAAAACTCAATCCAGTATGTAAGTTTGGAATTTTTATTTTCATTTTATAAAAAAAACTTTAAAAGATTGTTTAATTTTTTTGAAATATTAAATCTGAAGAATTTTACAATTGCAGACCTTTTCGTATTTCATTATACATGAAACAATGAATTTCTAGTCTTACGAATTACTATGAGACTGATCTTATGATGAAGGACGTTACAGTTTTTTCAGCAATCAACAAGCTATATAATTTTTTTCATGATACAAAATAGTAATAAATTTAAAACTAATGATGGAACAAAATATGATATTCGATGTATCATTTCATAAAAAAGAAATTTATTCAATTAGCTATTGTCTGAGGATTTGAATTCCTATCTGGATTTACAAAATGAAAGCAAGAAATTAGAATTCCACTGAAATATATCACATAGTAAAGTGTTAGGATTCATGGCGTAAAAATTCTGAGTATCATTTTGATGCTGCCTAAAAATTGTCCTGAAAAAAAAACTCATCCCCAGCCGAATATTTGTGTTTCTTCACTGATAGCTTAATGCGCGTCTTATCAATATACTAACGATTCTGAAGTAAAAACTTCCAAGAATTTATTTTCATATATATGAAACACATTTATTATTATACGATGCACATTTATTATATACGATGCGCATTTATTATTATACGATGCACATTCATATATATTTATATAAATATTTTCGGAACCATTTCAGTTTAAATCCATATACGATCAAGTAGAAAAGAGAGAGAGAGAAAATGTACTATCTCAAAAATATAAAAATGACTCAGACTATTTTATTTTATCGCCTAATATTAAATCTTTTTTTATTTCGAATTAAATGATGAACTTTATGAGGTAGTAGCTGTTACCCGCGACTTCGTGCGCGAATAATTTGAATTATTAAAAGATGACAGGTGATTTTAAATCTAATTAAATAAGCTTTAGAATTCTTTAAGAACCAATGAAGACGTTGCCAAACGATATTTGAAATAAAAATAAACAGGAAAACAATGGTAAAGTAATTACACCGTTGCCTAGCAACTGAGTATCATTGAATTTGCTTTATTTCAAAATCGTCTGCGTGTCATTTTTTTATTAAATTCTCAAAAATCAATAAAAATTGAAGGGAAAATGTCACAGATATAAAACTGGTATCATTAAAAAGGTAAAATTGTGTACTTTAAGAAGGTATAAAAATAATTTTCGGGAAATAATTTGTTCCGAGCTTACAGCGGAAAAACGATTTCGAATAATTTTTTATTAACTGGCTGTTTAATTAACTTTTTCGCTCTGAAAAGTTGACAGTAATCTTCCCCTTCTCTTAATTGATAAGTGTGCAAAGTTTGGCTGAAATCAGTGCTGTGGTTTAGAAGAAGATGTGGAACAAGCATGCAAACATACATACATATCCACAATGACTTTTATTTATATTAAGATGTGCTCTTTACGAATTTTTTTATGAAAGTTATTGATTGACTTCGATTCAGTTTTGTTCAACTTGCCTTCCGGAGACGTAGATGCTATATGAGAAGTTTCCCAATACGTTCTCTATGGGGTTAAAGTCAGTTGTCGGAGCCAATTATACTATGGGGTTGAGTCAATTTTTGGTAGAAAAAATAGACGATTAGTTTGAATAAACAGAAGAATATTTCTTCTTGTTTAAAGTATTTGAGGTTATGGCTTTGTCTAACTGGGTGGGTTTTGTCTACTAACAACAACTTATATTCTATATTTTCATAAAACATAACACAATCAAAGCATTTTATATTTTTAAGATACCTTTTGCTGGAAAACTTCTACAGTTATATTATTAATTTTATTCTGACCATTATAAACTCAAACAGAATTAAAAAGAAAACTACATTTTCAGACATATTAATATAACAAATGAAACAGGCAATAATGTATCTTAAACCATGAACTGAAAAATCATGTTGAAGTGAGAAAGTTAATTCGTTTAAGAAAAATAATATGAGAGTTACAATAGGAGAAGACTATGACAAAATTTTCATGCAATAATTTATTAAATTGGTTGATAAAATATGATACCGAGGTGAATGCTCAAAATTAAAGTGTTTTATCATAAACGCTGTAATTTATTATTTTTTAAGAAGCCTGCATGCTGTGCTAAAATTTAAGCTTTAACTCTTCGCACAACCTTTAAAAAGAAAGAAAATTCTATTTCTTAGGACATATTAAAAAGGAACCCTTGAAATTCAATGCATTTTTGGGGTTTAGAACTAAAATTATCTTTAAGTAATAACCAAATAACTTTCAAGAAATTTCAAACTTTCCACAACGATAGAAATAAGAAAGTAGAATTAGAAAATGCGAAATATATTTCTCAGTTGCATTAATTATAATAAAATATTATGCAAATTTCTGTTAAATGCGAGATGGAAGACTATAGAAATCATTTTTTTATATAAAAGAAATCAGAAGATATTCTATTTCTATATTGTATGCCAACACAATTGATTTTTTTAAAAAAAAATTACTGTGTGGCAGATGATCTACATAAAAGAAAAATAGAATTGAAGCTTTTTTTCAAATAACAACTAAAATCTAAACGAAAACCTCTGAAAGCAAAAGAAGATAAAATTTTCTATTCTCTAAATAATAAGTCTTTTTGTTTATTAAAAAATAGAAATAGAAATTTCAAACTTTCCAAAACGGTAGGAATAAGAAAGTAGAATTAGAAATTGCGAAATGTATTTTTTAGTTGTATTAATTATAATGAAATATTATACAAATTTCTGTTAAAAGTAAATCAAAGACTATAGAAATTATTCTTTTATGTAAAAGAAATCAGAATATATTCTATTTCTATATTGTATGCCAACACAATTGATTTTTTTTAAAATTACTGCGTGACGGATGATCTACATTTAAAAAAAATAGAATTTAAGCTTTTTTATATTTTATTTCTCAGTTGTATTAATTATAATGAAATATTATGCAAATTTCTGTTAAATGCAAGATGGAAGACCATAGAAATGATTCTTTTATGTAAAAGAAATCAGAAGATATTCAATTTCTATATTGTATGCCAACACAATTGATTTTTTAAAAAATTACTGCGTGACGGATGATCTACATTAAAGAAACATAGAATTTAAGCCTTTTTTCAAATAACAACTAAAATCTAAAAGCAAACCTCTGAAAGCAAAAAAAGATAAAATTTTCTATTCTCTGAATAATAAAGTCTTTTTTTTAATTCGAAACCTCGTTATCTAAAAGTGCCTAATGAGATTTTGACTTCTTAAATTGAATATTCCTTTATATTTATTTAAAAGCCAAAGCTTTTCGCAAAACTCCTTTGCCTAATTCATGTGTTTATTGTTTTCAGAATAATAGTATTCAACAATCGAAAGAAAACAGGTAACTTTCCAAATATTTTCACAGAACAGAGTTGACTCAACTCCAACTGTTCTTTGTCAAACGCGGTTTATTTCAGTCTGATGTGAATAGAACACTATTGTATCTGTGTTTCAAATGTACAGAATTTCAGCTATTTGAGACAGCTTTAGATTTGGGGATTAACTTTTTATGTACGTGTCTCATAAATTACAAAACCTCGCAAAAGCGGAAGATCTTTATAAAACTACGAATAATGACGAAAAGTCTTCTTGCTTTGTCTTGTCTATCGGAAGCATGCTTGACAAATTTTGATTCATGCAAGGCTAATATTCTCTTTTTCTCTAGATAAAAGTAAAAATACTCTCAAGCGATTTAATATCCTGTTTCTACCTCTTAGGGCTGGACAATGGATAACGATGAAATACCGTATATTATGATTAAAACCATTCCACAATTTAACTTTTATGTATCCTCAAAGAAAAATGAAAAAATACATACTTCTCGTTGTCTTATTTTGTATTTAAACTAATGCAACACAACTTCGAAGACTCATTTTTTCGAATTTAAAGTAACTTTAGAATTTGAAGGTAGTTTTAGACAAAATTTCTCTTGATATTGCTGCAATTTTTGTATTGAAACTAATGCAGCACAACTTCGATGACTCTTTTTTTCGAATTCAAAGTAATTTTAGAATTTGAAGGTAGTT
>BGPR01002797.1:0-13278 GCA_013235015.1 Araneus ventricosus | reverse complement strand
AATTTTAGAATTTGAAGGTAGTTTTAGACAAAATTTCTCTTTATATTGCTGCATTTTTTATATTTAAACTGATGCAACACAACTTCGACGACTCGTTTTTTCGAATTTAAAGTAAATTTAGAATTTGAAGGTAGTTTTAGATAAAAAAATTTCTCTTTATATTGCTGCATTTTTCGTATTTAAACTAATGCAACACGACTTCGACGACTCGTTTTTTCGAATTCAAAGTAACTTTAGCATTTGAAGTTTAGCATTGATAGTTTCATACAAAATTTCAGCTTTATATTGCCGCATTTTTTGAAAGAAATTAATATAGTTTGAAGATATTTTTAGGAACCTTTTTTAAACTATAGTCTTGAGCTAATTTTAAACTCTTTCTCACTGGCAAACGTGAATTTAGTAGTTAGTTAAAGACCTGTCCACGAGGACGACATCTAAGTTGGTACCCCACTCTCCAAACTTCCACATCACACCAACAGGAGAACGTTTGAAATGGATGGATACAACAAGCTCCCAGCATGCCTACACAGCGGATGTTCAATGGAGTCGTTCACGTGGTCTTTCTGGTGATAGATTCTCTGAGATTCTGCCATCGTATATATGAAAAACTATAGTAATTATGTAAAATTTAATTTTAATGTAAAATTCAATAAGAATTTTTTAAGAAATACTACAGTTTTTCAAACCTTATATAATTAATTATACAAGGATATTTATTAAATTAATCAGAGAGGATGTTTGTGACTAAAAAAATGACTTAAATGTTTTTATTTATAACTTAAATTTATGACTTAATTTTTTAATAAGTACTACAGTTTTTCAAACCTTAAATAATTATAGAAGAATGTTCATTAAATTGATCTGAGACGTTGTTTATGACTAAAAATTGACTTATATATTTTTATTTATGCCTTAAATTTAAATTTATGACTTAATTTTTTAAGAAATAGTACAGTTTTTAAAACCTTATATAAGAATATTTATTAAATTAATCTGAAAGGTTGCTTATGACAAAAAAATCCTAAAAAATGACTGACAATGTTATGAAAATAATCTAAACAAGTTCCCACAACAACTCAATTGAAGTAAAAATAATTTTATGTAAGAAAAAGAATTAATATTTTCTATTTCTTTCAGTTGATTGAATACAAAATAAATAGCTTCGTTATTTTTGAACCTAGGGCAAAATTTAGATGTGTGACTTTTCTCACACAGTCACGCATCAAAGTTTTCTCAGAAAATTTTGAATTAAAAATAGTTGAAGCGAAGAAATTTTCTTCATGCAGCTCAGTTGTCTGGAACATATTCTGGTTTCTATTTGGAGAGCTTATATTTGTGTTAATGTATTTGATAATAAATCAAAAAGTTTTATGCTCTTAAGGTCACAAGAAATAAAACAAAACCTAAATACCATCACATCCGTTCATACCCAAAAGGTAAATGGCCAGTTGTCCGAAACATTTAAACACTTGTCTTGCTTTATGCCTTGGACAATTCCATTTCTCATTCTATCGAAAGAATTATCCCCAAAACTTGTATTTATTCAGATACATAACTTAAATATTTTTTTGAAAGAATGTATCAAAATATTTTCTGGAATTAATTTTTGATTTAAAAACATATCGTTTAAAGTGAAAATAATTTTAAAATACAACACAAATAAAATAATTCAAATTAAACTATAATGACGATCAATGGAATGATATACAATGCCGGTTAAAATCGTCGGAACACTTCGAAAATTTCTTTTTTTTTTGTAACTTCAGTGTTTGCTCTTTTTTGCTTTTTAAGTAAATGTAATTTACTATGTGCATCATTAGAAAGAATATTAAACATTGAATTGAAAACAAAATAAACTATTTTCAGAAAAAAGGAAAATGATGGTTTGAGCTGCAGATATGACGCATTTTTTAATTGCTAACAATTTTTAAGAGAGTAGCTCTTTCCCAGCAGCATAAAAGATGTTTTATGGAGTCAGAAAGCATCTATTCTGTGACTTAAATTCAGCAAAAAATTAATGATTGTACATATATACAGAAACAGCGAACGTTGAGAATATTGTTTCTTTTATGAATTTACTAGCCGCCTTCGGCGACCAGCTTGTTCACCGGGAATATGATTTCAATTGAATCTCTTGTGTATAATTTGATATTCATGGTTTCCTTAACAAAGTAATTTTAAATTCCGAATCGTGATAGACATTTAACTCATGTTCTTTCAGTAGCCTTGCACCTGTTCTGTTCATTGTCTGCATGAACTTCCTTAATGGAGTCGAGTAACTGTCTGTGTCATGTATCATACAATGGCATCTTCTTCACTCTCTTATCCCTCTTGAAAGTATGCATTTGATCTTAACTTTAAAATGGCGCGACACATTTTACTTCCAGCAGTATGTTAGCTGAATGAGAATATGCTGATTAAAACATATAATTAAACATTAAAAAAATTACCTTAGCTTTCAACAATGGAAGAGAAGCACGCAAATAAATATTCGTTTAAACAATGAAAACGGTTTGAATCGAGTTGCAACAATGAAAAGTATTGTTGTAAATTATGCCAAAAAATATTTTTTTAATTTATTGAAATTAGAGAAAAAATAGTAAGGCAACATAATTGATATCATTGAAAAGGCAATTCTTTGCGCTTTCAGGCGGTGTAAAAATAATTTTTGTGCTTTAATATTTTCGACAGTTATTAAGGATAAACGGCCAAATTTCACTTAATTTTTAATTAATTAAAATTCTAATTAAAATTTTAAAAAGGGCTCCCATGTGCACATTTCCACCCTCCAAAGTATGTTTTTACCAAATTTCGTAGCTCTAGCTAGAGTGATGTGCCCTGCAGAGAGCCAACACAAAGACACACACATTCTCCTTTATTATTAGTAGAGACTAGTCTTATAATGGCTTATTATCAACCGAATGCAAACGATTGCATTTTGTAGATTTAACATCAGAAGTTTTAAGATAATTAATTTTACACTAAATTTAATAATATTGACATTCTAAGAAATTCTGTGCTCCTATTAGTAAAGAATAAAAAATACAGAATGTAATTAATTACGAATTTGTATGAAACCAAAAGACCTATTGGACATCTACAAGATTTTCAGCCTTAGCGATCTGGACCAAATGCTCGATGGCTCAACTAAACCACCTGATAAATATTCTTAATTACTAAAAAAATATCGCCAGAAATTTAACCACATATCTTCTTTTTAAATAAACAATTTAATTACTAATCCTTTCTTTCAGTGCTGTATAAATAATTTTTGATTTCTTCAATGGGCAATAGAATCAATTCCAGCTCACGTGACACAAGAAAGTGCGTCGCATCAGTTTACTATTTAAAGGTTTTGCGCATCTTGTTGAATAAAAAAATGTAACCCAATGAGCAATTAGATTACTTGCGCATGCGCAGTAACGTTTATCGTATGACTGTGACATTACGTGAATTGACTCCCTTCTGGAAAAATATAATTTAAAAATAACAAGGGTCTCTGTGGCCTGATGGTAAAGTCTTAACTTCTGGATCAGAGGGTTCCAGATTTGAACAACAATTTCATTAAGATCCGCGTATATATGGGCTTGAGGATTTTAAATCTGACGTCTAAGATCAAACGTCCTCTCATTGCGGAAGTTTGGAGAGGGAGGTACCGGCTCAGTCTGTCTTCCTTGTCATCTGACTACAGTTAAAAATTATCTCAAAGTAGCCCTTGTATTGCTTCAAAACGGGACATCAGTGTAACTAAATTAAACTAAAAAATATTACGGGAGGCTGTCTTTTTCAAACAGCCGCTGATGTTAAAGGCGTTGGACTACTTTACGCGTGTGACTCTTTTCCGATTTTCAATTTTTTTTGTAACTTCTGTTGTTACTCTTTACCTCTAAAATAAGACACTAATTATGTTTTTAACATACAAGGTGACAATTATTGAGCTATAGGGAAAAAAACTTCATAACTTTTGAACCGTTGGCGAGATTCAGTTAAAACTTGGCGCTTGAATGCAGGGCATGTTGGGATTTTTATTGAGCTTGCGTACTCTTATTGTTGTTGATGATTTTTCGTTGAAAAAGTCGAAATACAGCGTTTGTGAGCGTATATCGATCGCCAAGGCCTACTATTCGAGCAATAACAGCCCGATTGCGGCTCAAAGGAAATGTGCGACCGAGTACAAGCTGAAGACAACCGGTCCAAGTGTTATAACGATAAAAAATGTGATTGAAAAGTTCGAGAGAACTGGTCTCGACACTTCAGCGATTTTTGTAGAATTTTGCTCTTCGTCTGCGCCACGTCATAGCCATTGATGGAAAGCATATCGAACATGTCATAAACTAAATCCGAATATCTATAGTTACTTTCAAAATTTGAATAAAATTTTTGAACTCGGTAGTTTTTGAAAATTTTATTTTTTATATTTCATATAGCTCAATAATTGTCACCCTGCATGTAGTTACCGAGATATAGAGGATCGTGTCTCCAATTCATGCTTTTTTTTGTCCAACTTCGCGAGTCAGTAGTCGCTGAACTACAATTTCGATTTTCAGTTTTTTTTTTGTAACCTTTGTTGTTACCCTTTATCTCTAAAATAAGACATTAGTTATATTTTAAATATATGTAGTTACCGAGATATAGAGGATCTCCCATACAACGTCTTATGTGACGTTTTGGCGTGTCAATCAAATTCCTTCCTTAGACCACAATGGGAGGAACGTAGTCCTACTTTAATAACATACTGTAAGCTAATAAACGAAAATTGCAAAGCAGAAAAATTAAATGAGCGTCCATAAATTGATCAAAAGCGTAATTCCGATAATCTATAAACTAGCGACAACACAAAGTCTCCAATTCTTTCGAAGACTTTTTCTATTCTCAATTCGATCTAGTCCCGATTTGATTCCACAGAGAGCAACAATTCTTTCTCTTTTAATTCCCATGGCTCGCCACACGGCTCGATTTGTTCCTTCATTCCAAATGCAGATCACTCATAAAAAAAGTAATTTGCATTACCTCCGATGCCAAAGCGAACCTTGGCTTAGCATTAATGCGAAGGGAGGCTTTGCATTTGGAACAGTACCTCATCAAGTAACTAGTTGAAGTTGAGACATTTTTATGTATCCGACGTCAGATAATGAGTGTCAAATTGGCAGACATATGGAAATGAGGATGGATGCAAGACTTCTGCAGAGCGCTGGTTACATTGTATAAGTTAAAGCCTTGAAACCATTTAAAGCTTGTCTGCGATGTAACAAAACAGAACATTATCGTTAGAAAGGTCATTGTGTAATAGTATTGTCTGTTCCACCTAACAAAGCGTTCTCGTTTGTGAGATTATTAAAAAAATTAATGTTCCTTTGTGAAGTATCGGTAGTTTGAAGGTAAAAAATATGAAAATTTTTTTTATCGTCTGCTACAATAGGGGAAAAATAATAAATATTTAAATGTTCCTTTTTGTTTTCTTGAACTTTTCCGGCTAGTTTATTCTTTTAAATTCTACTTCTCGTACCAGTTGTTTTTGAAATACAGTGGAGTCTCCCTATAACGAAATCGCTTGGTTCCAATTGAAAAATTCGTTATAGAGAAAATTTCGTTATACGGAGATTAGAGATTTTTGCAGTTATTTAAGTAAATGTTCCAAACTTTTCAATAGGTGGGATAAGTTCAAATGTATTTAATTATGATTTTCAATTAAAAATGAAGTAATATATATATATTATAAATTTGTTAAAATTATACTAATTTTTATTGTATAAATAAAATGCTCAAAAGTTAAGAAAATTCACCAAATTAAAGAATAATATGTACTAGTATGTGATTGCGTTTATTTTACATTGCTTTACATTTCGTGATGTTAAATTTTCAGAAAATTTTTCACATTTTAAGAATGAGTGGTTCCAGAAACAGGTACGTGTGAGCGAATTGGTTGCACAGAAACTATAAACTTTCTTCAAAAATGAAAAAAATCGAAAAGATAAACCTCTGAAAAAATTCGTTATAGGGAGACAACCACTTCGTTATATGGAGAATATTTTGAATGTTATTTAACATTCCAATTAAAAATTTCGTTATAGAGAGAAATTCGTTGCAGGGAGATTCTACTGTAGTTGTTTCTAAATACAGATACTTTTGTTCTATGCCGCATTTCGTCACAAGTCATGTGAGACACTGCTCATTAGAGATTTATATGAGCTCTGATTAACGAACACAAAGCTTTTGCAAGTTTTAACGAAAAAAATATTCATTTTTAAAAGCGCTCTAATTTGTTTGATTCTCGTAAGTATAATTTAGGATTTCTGTTAATTTGTGGAAAGACTGGATTTAATTGAAACAGAGGATTAGTTTTAAGACATCATTCCAGTTTTAAACAAATGCTGTCCTCAGTTCTTTCAATTTTGAGAGACAATCTGAGCATAAAAATAAAACATATTTATAGATATATTAATTAATAAGTTAATGTATTTGTTTTGTAGATACAGGGAGTAAAATCTGTGTATAATATAGGTGTGCAATTTGGTACATTGATTGGTTTAAGTAAGATAGTGTATATATGGGGCAAAGAAGGTACCTCCTCTAGAGAAAAAATTATGATGTCTGGAGCCCCTGGAAACAATATTGTCTTTAAAATAAATGAGAATATTGGAGAAATCTTTAAAGATTGCAATGAAGAACAAACCTTAGATTTGTTTTTTTTTTTGGGGGGGGGGGGGGATAGGTCTACTGTTCGCAGAATTACTAGTTATACATTTTTGCAGCTATGCCCGTATTGTCAAATGAGTAGTCACGGACTATAGAAATATTTCGAAAATTAAATGAGAAAGGAACATGGTTTCACGACTAAAATTTAGAGCAAATAAAATACGACGAAAATCCCATTTAAAAATTCTATCCTACTCATAAGATTTATAACAACTGTCTAATACAGATGAAACCAGAAAATGAAAAAGACACATAACAGCAACACTATGGATGATCCGCATTGATCTAGAGTAGAAAATCTCGAATCCTAATTCCATCCCTTCTATTATTATATAGCGGACAGCCAAAATCGGCATCTGAGGCACAGATGCTGATTTACCACGTGAAGTTAGTTCAATAACAATTATTAAGTGAAAATTAGGCAAAAGAGATTAAAACTTTTGCAACAATCTTACAGCAAACATTTTTTCTTAATCCTTATAAATTGCACAAAATTTGGAAAGAAAAAGCTGGTACAACTAAAAAGTTTCATACATTAATGCCCATGATTCCAGACCTAATTAGTGAATCTTAATTGAATTTGAAAGAAAATCAACAGCGACATTTTTTTCGCCATTGTTAACAAAACAAAAAATAATGGCGCATCTCTAGAAGAAGGCCTATTAATTCTCAAAAACGTATTTTCTTCAGTTTTAGTTGAATTTAAAACCCATACGGCGAAAGCCTGAAATAATACCTATATGGCTCAGCAATGTCACAAATCTATTTGCAATATTTGCCGCTAGACGGCACAAGTGTCGCTTGGTCTTTAGAATTGTTTTCGTTGCTTCAGGCTTACTTGCTTCGAGTTGAGTGTCAACAGTCTTCGGGTGCTGGTTATTGTTTTCGTTGCTTCAGGCTTACTTGCTTCGAGTTTAAATAAAAATGTACCTTTTTGCGTTGCAACAGCTTTCTTCTAGGGATGCGATATATTGTCCATAGATGGCAGCTGTTTTCCCTGAAGCCATTTACTTTGCTAGTGCTTTCTACAATATTTCTGAAAGCTCCGAGTGCAAAGCAAACTTATCCGAATGTTCTTGCCATAGAATAAGCTTGTGCAGCGGGAAACAGGTGGGCGAGCTAACAGTCATCTCGATTAAAAGTCTGAAGTGAGCGACAGCTGCTGTTCTTGGAGTTTCAGATAATTGGATGGATTCGGATGTAAAATTATTCGAGAATTTCTCGGGAATTATCAGTCTGGACGAACGAAAAGTTCTTGGTCTTAAGCAGTGACGAAACAAGAGGGGGGCAACCGGGGCAGTTGCCCCGGGCGCCAGCCGGGAGGGGGCGCCACCCCAGGGGAGGTGAAAAATTTAAAAGAAAATTTTAAAAAAATAGCATAAAAATATTTAAAAAATTATGTTTTACTTCTTATTTTCTGTTCAAATTCTAGCCCGGAATCAAAACCAGTTGTAATGTTATTAAATAATTTTACTTAAGATGTGTCTGTTGATAAAACCCATTCAACGCCGGCTCAACGAGACGCAGGGCCCTGAGGGGTGTGACTCATGGATTCGCGTAGGAATGTTGGAACGCATCACACTACAGCTTCCTTCCGCGTATGCGCCTGTCCGGACTCCGGAAATGGGCTCATATTACACCCCCATCACCCCTTTACTGAGTAAAATCATCGAAAAGAGGCAGTCTTCAGATATTGAAACGGACGGTAGAAGACAATTCCGTAACGTAACCTCACTCTGGATGTTGGGGTTTCATGGCACAAGAGCCAGATTTGGCTAAGCTGCGCCAAACAAATGGTAAAATTGAAACACGTTTAAAATATGAAGAACAAAGATTAATCCGTCAACTATACAATCCAAAGTTTTAAAAATTAAATGCAGGTTTAAAAACGAACAAGGTGCGAAGGATGAAAAAGGTTTTCAGTCAATAAAAAAGTCAAAGATGCAAAAAGGAAAACCAAGTAAAAAAATCATTGTAATCTTTTCACCTGGTGTTTCTTTAAGTACCCCTGACCATGACAAGTACTTAAAGGCTCATTGTAAAATGTTTTAAAATCCACTAAACGAAAATGACATTTCTTTAATTGCCGTTTCAACGTTGCAGTCTCGGGACAGGTAGCATCTGTAGAGGTTTGTTGTTGTTGCTGCTGTTCGATAACCGGAGGCATATCTTCTATTGTTTCATGTGGATCATAATCTATTGCGTCTTCATTTTCAGATGATACTATTGGTATGGCTTCAGAATTTGAAGTGGAAGAGGGCAATTTGACAGAGTTATCGAATATCGTTGTTGTGTTCACTTGTTGTAAAGAAATAGCAGATTCATCCACCTGCATTGAATCAGTGTTTGAAATATGACGAGGCGAAGTCGTCCAGAATTCAGATTGTTGGTCTGCATTATCTCCCTTGTTCTTTTCTTTTATAGAAGTAGATTTGTTTTTACGCTTTTTCTTTTTCTTAACTGTTGTGAACCCACTTAAGTCCGGTGAATCACAAGGGGTGGAGACGGGTTTCGAAGGAAAGTCCTTAAAGGAATCTGTATCCGGCTGGTTAATCACTACATCATTTGTAGGACAATTTTTTAAAAACTTTGAATTTGTTGAAGTATCAATTCCCCTTTTTGGTTTAGATTCCTTATGTTTCTCTTTTATAACAGTTTCAAAATCTGGTGACGCTGGAGTTCGTGGATCACCAGAAGCCAATTCGCTGATCAAAGCATTAGCATGTGGCGGTAAAGTTTCAGTATTAGTAACAGGTAGGAATTCCACTGTCATGGAATCGGGTTTATTTATATGATCCGATTCAGATGACGTGTCAAAAAGTAGCGTCAGATTTGATGATTTTTTCGTAGCTTTAGAAGCAGATGCATAAGAAATACCAGGTGTTGGAGTACGTGACTGAACAAGTTTCTTGGCTTCCGGGTATGATATTCCCTTTTTTATTTTTAATGAAATGATTTCTTTTTCCAGTTGCCATTTAGGGCATAAACGAGAAAAAGAACTGTGTTCACCTTTACAGTTAACACATTTTTCTTTTCTTTTACAATCAGTGTTATCATGCCCTAATTCAGCACAGCGGGCGCAAGTAAGTGTCCCACGGCAGGAAGCTTTGGCATGTCCAAGACGCTGACACTGAAAACACCTCAGTGGATTTGGGATATAAGGTCTTATGGCATAACGAATATAGCCTGCCTTTATGAACTGTGGTAATTTGGAAGATCTAAAAGTCAAGACAAGATGTTTAGTTTTCAAGATAACGCCATCCTTTTTAATGGTAATTCGTCTAACTTCCGTCACTCCTCGGCTGCTTAATTTGTTTAGTATTACATCTGTTTCATCATTAAATAACTCCCCACTGGATATTACTCCTTTAGAAAAGTTGAGCGATCTGTGAGGGCTGACAGAAACGGGTATCTTCGACAGAGCTTTAAGTTTCATGATTTGATTTGCTTGTTTGCGAGATGAGACTTCAATTAATAAATCACCGGAGAGAAGTTTCCGTATGGATTTGACGACACCAACACTTCCAGATATAGCCTCTTCAACAAGAAATGGCGATACGGTATGGAAGTTTTCGTTTTCAGCGGAGATTCTTTTCAAAATGAAAAAGGTAAGATATGTTTCGCAAGTTTGTTGCCCACTCAAGGGAACGTCTTTCAAAGGCCCCATACGACATTGTTAGAGATTCAGGCCCGACTACACCGCCCACCACGGAGCCCAACAAGGGAAGGCAGCCACCGGCTCTGGGATTTTCCAGCCTCGGCGCTTACCTTGGTGCTAGCCGGAACCTATACGCTGGGAGTCACCCCCGGGGACAGTGACCACCCTTAACGCCAAGCCCAAGGAGTGACCCCTTCGCTTGATCCCCTTGAGCAGACCAACCATATGGCTGGGATACCGGCCGATTGATACACCGGGGACCGAAATGTACCACCCGTCTAATGGGTCGCCACGCACGGCAAACACGTGGGGGTAATTTGCTGTCCATGAGAAGCAAGAAGCAAACAGAGCGGCAACTGCGTCTCATGGAGAGCTCCCTCGCCTACCCTCGAGGGAAGGAAGAGAAAAGCAGAAACTCAAAAGGAAGGCTAAAACTCGAAAGGAGAGCAGACACTAGGGTACCTCGGGGTCGTGAAGCCCGTCACACCTAAAGAAGATGTGCCCCTGAGGGGTAACCTCACTCTGCTACTCAACGAAAGATGTCCAGAAAATTGCCGGGCGCGGAAAATCGTAGAAAAGCTAAAGAGAGAGAAAAACAAAGTTATCTGCCCTCCTCATTTTGTCATCGTGGCTAAAAGAAAATACCAATGAAGGTATAGAACTTGTATCTCATTATCACCCTCCACTTAGGGAACATATCCTTAGCCATAGAAAGGGTCAAGTTACATATTTTTTTTTTTTATCTAAAACTCAAAATGAATTTCTCGAGATAATTTCTAACAAAATAAGAGAAGAAATCATGGAAGAGGTAAAGGAAGCCAAGTAGTATGCTGATATGTTTGATTGTACACCTGACGTCAGCCACCTTGAACAAATGTCTCAGGTTTTGAGGTACGTGAGAGATTGGAAATGTTTTAGAATTTACTGAAAGGTTCATAGACTTTTTAGCGTGAGTGACAAAACTGGCGTCGTACTTTCGGAGGAGATTTTGAAGAAAATTGAACAAGAAGGATTAGACTTTAAGAACTGCCGAGGGCAATCACACGATAACGGCGCAAATATGGCTGGTAAATATCAGGGAGTACAAGCACGGATTTCAGAAAGTAACACTTTGGCCAAATTTGTACCGTGTGCTGCTCATCACTGAATTTGGTCGGTGTAAATGCTGCTACAGCAGTACATGAAATGACATATTTTAGCGCTTCTACTAATAGATGGGAGGTTTTATTAAAATATTCGCCACTGGCACTAAAAAAAGATTGATTGATTGATTGGTTTTTTATGGCACAAGGGCACTAAAAAAAGAAAGTGACACTCGGTGGTCATCTCGTAGAGAACCTATAACTGTCGTTCACAAACACTTGGTCAAGATTGTAGAGGCTGTGAATCTCCTGGCATTATATGCAGTATCGAGCCCTAAAACGAAGTCTGGGGCTGTTTCACATTTGAAAGGTATTCAGACCTTTGAATTTGTAGCTTTTACTTGCTTCTGGCAGAAAACATTAAAAAAATAGACATCGTCAGTAAAATGCTTCAAAAAGAGGATTCATTGATGTTGCCTGCAACCTCTTAAAAGGTCTGACTGCACAAATAAAAGATTGTACAGGTACAATTTTGAATGAAGTCCTTGAAGAAGCAAAACATTCTTGTCTTGCTCTTAATCCAGACCCGTCTTTTAAGGAGGTAAGGAAGAGGAAGAAAAGATTTTTTGAAGAAAAATGTGAAGATGAAAGCTCTGAAATTTCTCAACATTAAAAAAATTAAAACTTGCCTTACTGCAAGTTAATAATAAAATAGAAGCTGAGTTAGAGAGACGATTACAATCAATGCAAAAGGTGAATGAAATTTTCGGATTCTTGTCTCCTAAACAACTGACAACTCTTGATAACAAAACTTTAAGAGAGGAGGCTGCTACTACTTTGGAAAATTTGTACCCACACGATCTGGAGAAGGATGAACTAGCTGTTGAAATAGAGAGTTTTAAGTATTCTGTGATAGGTAGCGACAATTTAGCTGAAAATGAATAAAAAAAGAGTAAGCTAAATGCTACTGCTCTTGACTTTTTAAATTATCTATATACAACTGGTCTTCATGAAAACTATTCAAATTTGACCACGGCCCTAAGAATCTACTTGACTCTACCAGTTTCTGTCGCATCGAATGAGAGAAGTTTTAGCAAACCTAAAATTATAAAAAAAAGACTATTTAAGAAACTTAACCGAGCAACACCGCCTTTCTAATCTTGCAGTGATTTATGTTGAACATGAGAAGGCATCAAAGATTTCTTACGATGATGTGAAAAAAACTTTTGCAGCAAAGAAGAGGAGAATTAAACCAAAATAATTTGAGTGTTTAATGGTTAACAGAGTAAACTAATCTAAGCCATCTGAAAAATTGTTTGAAACATTAATTTTTCAAGTGGAACACTTAGTTAGGATATTATCATTGTTATATTATTGCACATGTTTTTTTCTAATGTACATGATGTAAAACTTGAACTTAGCCTATTTGTATTAGGTCAAACAAAATTATTTTCCACGCTTGTTTTTTTTTCTTTATTAAATACTTACAAACATATTAATTAGTGTCTTCCTTTTCTTATTTTTAGGCGCCAGTCCTTTTTCAGTATAGAACAGTCGATTTTAATTAAGATTTTAAGCAAACTAATCTATGTGTTATTTGTTGGTGTTCGGGGTAGGTGTAGGGGGCGCTAAGCGCAGATTTTGCCCCGGGCGCCAAAATGCCTTGTTTCGTCACTGGTCTTAAGGAGTGTTTGGACAGTCAAAACACTTCTTATAGCCAAAGCTCAGTATATTATTGGACGTCGCTGTCACATGATAAACGTAAATGCTCATGGCATCTAAATATATAACTAAATGTTGCACTGCGTGACCAGGACCGGCCTTAGGGGCCGTTCAAATATT
>BGPR01002796.1:94748-160791 GCA_013235015.1 Araneus ventricosus | reverse complement strand
AGGTATTTTCGCAAGTATTACTCTAATATTGCCTTTGACATTTGTAGAAATTAAGCATTTAGTCGTGCAGCAAGTTTTTTGTATTGTATCCAAAGGGCTGAGATAAGTGTCAAGTGAGGCGAAGGTATTTCCTTTTTTGTCAGAGAGAAGAACGATTGGGAGTTCCACCATGGAGCATTTGCTTGTGAATGGACTTTATAACTTCAGGAAAATGAGAGAATATAGTATTTTTACAGAAATATTCAAAATGGTTATAGCTTTTAAATTCTTGTTCAGAGATTTTATGCTGTTGTAAATGATTTTGAATCTTGATCCAGTTAGTTTTTTTTTTTCTTAGAGTAAAAAAGAGGCTTTTGTATTAAATTAAATTTGAATTGGTAAATGGTCGCTTCCCATATGATCTGAAAAGAATTGAAAAAAATGATATATGGATAACATCTGAACTACTATATACTTAAGTTTAAAAGGAGGACGAAGAAGTTAAATGCGGGAATACATGCATTTATTAAATTAAAATTATTTTCGAGAACCAGTTGGAGAAAAGCTTCAGATCCTGACTGGCGTGAGATGCAGCTTCTGATAAACTTTTGGGACAGAACCCTAGCTATCCATCACACAACTCTGATTCAGTTTTACAATTCGAGCTTTTAAATTAGATTTGGTAGCTCAAACCTTACACAATGTGGATAATTAATTTAATTAAACGTTTAAATAGAATTCCATTTATTCAAGTGATTTTATAGCCCGCTTGGTAATTGGAGCGATTTTAATTTATGAATTTAATAAAAAAAATGCTTGTGCTGAATTTTATGAAGACGCTTTGTTCATATTTTGGAATTCTGTCTTCACTTGCTGTGGGTTGTTTCTTCTTCTATTCTTTGCATTATTCCATCATCTTTTTTTTTTGTTAAATCTAAAGCGCTTCTTCCCAATTTGAAATATTAGAACTGAGTAAATTTATTAATTTTTACTATTCCTTGTTCTGAGCATTTGCCGCTAGTAGGAAAGTTACAAGGGGCAAACGCTTTATATTTCTTTTACATTCTCTGATATACAGTGGTTTCCAAAAAGTGTTGGTACACTTACGATATTCAATGAAATAGGGTTCTATCCATTAATTAAAATTAATATTTCAATGGTATTTATATATACAGAATAATAAGATCTATAATCTATTCTTAACAAAACTACGAAATATTTTAAAAACATAGTAAAACTTATTTTTTAAGAAATCAATAATCAAAAGTAACAAAAACTTTATCTACAAAAAGTTTCGTAATAATTTTAAAAAAAATTCCCTCATTATTAAATATTCTAATTTTTCAATAAATTACATTTAGTAGAATATCCAAAGCATCCACAAATAGCTTTGGGCTGTTTGGGAATAGATTTCTCAATTAGTGCTTCTTTGTAATTTCTGTATCAATGTTCATCCATTCTTCCATCATTACTGTTTTCAGTTCGCTTTTCGTTTTAATGTCGTGTGTTTTTTTACTTCCAACTCAGTTCCTCCAGATATGTTCTATTGAGCTTAAATCTGGCGATTCAGGTGGTTTTCCAAATTCTTGTAGACGATTATAGAGATACCCAGAGGCGAACGTTGAGAGAGCCGTGTGCTTAGGATCGTTAATTGATAAAAACAAAGTTGTTTCCCAATACCCAAATTTTGGGCTGCTAATTTTAAATTGTCTCTAAAAAAAATATTTAAATAAAGAGTATGGATTCATTATGCCATCAATAGTCACCAAATTACCTAGTTCTTGAGGCTGATATACACCCCTACACAAGGACACACCGCACTGCCATACTTAACTGTTCCAACTAAGTTCTTGGACAGTTCCGCATTTTTTTCTTCCTCCATACCACATATGTCCATCGGAACCAGCCAAATTTGCTTTCATCTGCAAATAAGACATTTGGTTTCAATACGTTTCGGGTTTATTTAACATTGATTTTAAGTGAAGGAAAGCCTAAGTTACAGAGAAAAGAATCAGGAGGTCCTTACCTGCAATTTCTTCAGCGCCCCCACTCATGTAAGGTCGTGAACTACAAAGCGAAACCATACCAGAAACTTGAACGCCACATTGCCCTTTGACGTTGTTCTCAGTTCGACTTTCTGTTGTTCTATGCCATAGAGATGTTTATTTATTAATTTTTTCTTTTGGATTTATTTAGATGCAGAATTATTATTGTGCTTAAATTTGTGTGGAATTTGTGTATTTTCTGTAAAATTTCCGTGGACTTCGCGTTTCAAAGGAAATTCCGAAGTCGGCAATCATACAAAATTGCATAATGATGAGTCCTCTCATAAGAACAGTGTAGGTTTAATAAGTAAGTGTTTTTAATTTTTATGAAAGACAATTTGCATGAATTAATAGATAGGAAACATTTATTTTCGCTTTAATAAATAAAGTAATGAAGTTTTGTTTATTTTCGTGCAATTACAGTAGACTTTTAAACTGTTTATCAGTATGGAATAATGCTGAGTGTCCATGCAATATACCTTGTCAATTTTTGTATTTTTTTATATTTATTGCTGAATAATATGACGTGGAATTAAAAATAACCCCGAAAGATATCGATCCTTTGCCTATTACTCTCCAAATATTTATTGTTAACTGTTATAATAATTTCCAAGCTACAATTATTTTATCATTAAAATTAACTATATTGAGATTTTATGTCAATAGAAATACAGCTGTATATTAAAAATTATGTATGTAATAATATATGTATGACTATATTGCAGATATTAGGATAAAGTTTTCTAACATTTTTAGATTATTTTGATTTATTTTTCTGAAATAAAAGCAACTAATTTAGTTTTATTTCTAAAATAAAAGCAAACTGATTTAATTTTGTTTCTAAAATAATAATAACTGACTTAGTTTTGTTTCGCTTTGCATAGTAATGGCTCCAATCAAAAATAAGATGGCAGGTAGCATTTCCATAAAAAGATTTTGCTACTCACCATATAAAGTTGCTAATGCAATTCAAAATGGAATGTCAAAAACATCTCCATTTTGAATGTTTACCTCACATTTATGTTAGAAAATTTCAACTTGAGGAACCTGACTCAAGTGCTGAGGAATATTCTTTCGTGTGCATTGATTGCTCTAATTTTAAAAAATGAATTTGATTAATGTTGAAGTTAAAAATCATAAAAAAAATATATATGTGGATATTGTTAGTGAGTATAATAAGGCAAATTCTTGATTTATAAGGTTTAAAAAAACGATGCTTTAAGTACTTGCAATGTAAGTTTATTCCTATCCCCATTTTTTTGTTTCATATTTTATCAAAAAAGTTATGTGAGTATATACAGTTTGTATTTTATCAACCAAATTAAATTATTGTTTACTGCATTCCTGTTTCTTATTTAAAAATTGAAATCTATAGCGAAAATCAGCTTGGGTAAATTTTATTACATATCTTTATAAATTCATAAAAAAAATCACATTTAAAATAAGAGAAAATAATGAACTAAAATACATATTGCATAAAATTGATTTATTTTGGCTGAAAATTCATTAAAATGTCTGTTAAAAATATAATATTAGTGTGGCCAAAACTGCTGCAAATTGGGTTAATTTATTTAAAAATTCATAACTCAAAATCTAAAATATTCTTCAGAAAAATTTTATAACTCACAGAAAGCCAATAAAATTTGCTAAAGAATAGTATAAGTATGATTTAACATGCTTTAAACAGTCATCCACTGTGAAATTTCAATTTCAAATTTTCTCTTAATCTGACCAAAACTGGAGCTTCTACCTATGAAATTTTACAGTATGAAAATTATTATTTGTGCTTACAAATGCAAAGTAATTTTTAGATGTGTATTCTATGTTAAAAATGGGCTATTGTGAGATGCAGTTGAATAAGGAACTGATTAAGAATCTGTAGTCTGGTTAAGGCTATATTGCATTTTAAGTTCTTGTTTTTATTAATATTTTTTAAATGTGAATAATATTTAGAATTTTCCAAATAAAAATTAAACTATTCATTCTCATTTCTATTATTTAAATACAGGAAGTTTATCTACTAAACATATTATGTAAAACTATTTTATTAAGGATATCAAAATATTTTGATCTGTTTTAATTAACACATCTTAACATAAGAAAGTTACTTGTAAATGACTTTCTTAGAATTCTAATTACTAATTATTGATCAGAAACCCTCTCAGTTGAATATTTATTTACTAATATTTATGCATGACAATGAGGTAGTGCCTTTTATAAAAAGAATTTATTTTTATAGTTTATTTTATATAAATGGGAATGTACTAGAAATTTGCTTGTTCTTTCAGGAACTCGGTCATTGTTGAAGCTGGACTGTCTACAGGATGGCTGCAGAAGAATGATTTAATTCCTAGATTCCATGCATGGATAATCTTCTTCAACAAAATATATTATGAATTTACAATAAAAAATTTGATAAGATGAATTATTTAACCATTTATCCTCAGCAGTTTAAAACTGATCAAATGATTGTTTACATTAGGTAAATTCATTGCATGGTGCTGTTCAGCAAATAAAATATGGATAACTTTACACACTAAGTACCCTGAATATCATCCAAATAAAACGCTTGATCTTATATTTGAGTTTATTTTGCTGTAAAAAGTTTATCTCTTGAATGTATAAATTGTGAAAAGTAACTGATACATAAAGCTGATAAATTAGATAAACATACCATTTTTTCATATATTTTAAAGAATATGATATTATTAAAATGGCCGAGACTTATTTGTTACAATATTTCATCAATTTGCATGGATGTTTTTGTTTGATTTTAACTTATTTGTTTAACTTATTTTTATTGTTTTAATTAAAGTTAATATATATATTTTCTAATCCAGAACACGAAGAGGAGGCATGAGTTTTTTTTAAATTTCTTCTTTTGTAAAATAATGATTAAACATGCCTAAATGATGAACAATAATCTGAAATGCAATGCAAGTTCAGAAAAAGTTGAAATATGTTTTATGCTTGTAATTCTTGATGATTTTTTTATAGATAAGCTTGCAAATGTTATTCCAAAAAGGGAAAATTTGTTTATACTGTTTAATCAAAAATTATAATTTCAGAATAAAATTATTACTATGCTGGACAGTATGAGCGTAGTGTGTCGGGAGTTTAAAATCCTGACCTAGGGCCACCCTATGTACAAAAGTCATTCAATTATGCTCAGCTCTTGGTTTATTTTATTACACTCTCTTATATTGAATGTTTTTAAACTATACACAACAAATCACTCTGGTTTCTAGTCAATGTTTGTTGGAAATGTTATGCAGTTGCAATGTTTTGTAATTTATTATGTTGGTTCAATAAAGAAATTTTACATTATTTTGAATATTAAACATTTATTATAACAACTTAGCAAGACAATTTGTTGTTAGGGTTGGAAAAATTCAGAAAAATAAACTTCAAAAATGAATTTTATTGTATGGAAATTGCATTTTAATTTTTGTATCTGGAATAATAATGAATGTTATTAAAAATTAATGTATTGGTGAAGTTTTAATATATTTAAAAAAAATAGTATAATATTAACATAATTTTTAAAAATGAATTTCTTACAGAGTTAAAAAAAATCACAAATAAATTTTCTTTATGGAAATTGCATTGTAGCAATTTTTGTATCTTGGAGAGAATTAATTGAAATTTATTGTTGAAGTTTTAAAATATTCTGAAAGAGATATATAGTATTTACTTGAGCCACAAAAATTAATTTCTTGCAAAGTTAAAAAAAAAATCGCAAATGAATTTTCTTTATGGAAATTACATTCTATCTTGAATAAGTATGAATATTTATTTCTTAAAAAATAATTTATTTTTGAAGTGTAAATATATTCTGAAAAAGATAGTATATTAACTTTATCGACAAAAATTAATTTCGTGCAGATTTTTCAAAAAAATATATGATCTAATATAAAAATTATGATAAAGAATAAATGAAGTTTAATAATCTGAAAAATACTTTATACTTCTTAAATTATACATCCATATGTTTTAAATTATTTGTACTCTACAAGAGACGAATAAATTTTTTTAATGTATATTTATTTTTAATTTCTGTATTAAAGAATAGGTGAATTTAGTGAAAAAAAACATTATTTTAAAATTTTACAATTTAGGCTGTCAAATTAACAATGTATCAAAAGAAATTATATATTCTTAAATTTAATAATCGTCGAAAAACGAGTTAGAAATACAATAAATACTTTAATAATTGTTCACATCGTTGTCATGACGATAAGTATTGGTTTCGTTTCCAGTTGCGTCGCAGTGACGTCACGCTGACGTATTCTGGTTAGTTCCGTAGTCTGCGATAGAGGGCGTACTGTCTATGTGACGTTCAATGTTAAAAAAGTTGCCATTAGGGTCTATGGGAGTGAGACCTCTGATTCTTCTTCTCTGTGGCCTAAGCTTTCTGTTTATCGCATTAACAAAACTTTTTCTACGGGCAGAACGTCCATTTAATCCAGCTGCTCTGAGAACTCGTTGAACAGTTTCAGGTGAAATTGAAAATTTTTCATTAAATTATGCAGAAATTTTTAAAGCACTCAAACGTGGAGTTAACAAATTTTCTAATTATAAATCTCTGATCACGTTTTGTTAACTTTGCCTGTCGACCTTTTCTTACCTTGTTTCCGATCCGATTTTCTTCTTTAAAGCGTTTTAGCACATACTGCACTGTAGAATGGGATAAATTAACTAATTTAGTGATATTCCGAACTGATTTACCACTACTATGATAAAAAATAATAAATTTTCGAATGCTGATTGTTGTTTCTCTACGACTACGAGCCATTTTTAAATAATAAGTGGAATATTACGGTGTAAGCAAGCAAAAATTAAATCCAAACGATTTTTTAAATGCCACCACAATGCAAAAATAAAAATAAAGTGACAGGCGATAATTTAAATTATGAATTTATCCGAAAATATTTCAATGTACGAAGACTTTTGTGAGATAAAGAATTTGTTAATTTTTGATTATTGATTTCTTAAAAATAAAGTTTTACTACAGTGGCTCATATTTGTTTTTGGACACTTGTGTTTTTGAAACTTACTTTTAAAAAACATCATATAAATATTAAAGGATTTACTTCAAAATTTTTTCATAGAAACTTTCTTTTGTCTATAATAAAACCTATATATTGTAATAAAAATAAATTCAATATCTTTTTTCGAAAAAAATAATTTGCTGAGAAAGTGTTAAAAACAATCTCACATAAGTAATTGGACATTTTGAAAATTCAATAAATGTAAACAAAAATATGCAAATAATAAAACATTAATACTTCGTTGGGTATCCTTAAGCTGAAATTACACTTTTAATACGTTTTGGCATGGATTAAACTAATTTTTCTGTGTAAGAATGTTCAATTTTGTTCCATTCCTCTGTTAATACTGCTTTAAGTTGTTTTTTTCGAAGAAATGTCATGTTTTCTTGCTCTTTTCTCCAGTTCAAGACACACATTTTCAATTGGATTTAAATGTGAAGAATATGGTGGAGTCTTGATAACTTTGGGACAGCTGTACAGCAGGCATAAGCGAACATTTAGGGCTGTATGTTTGGGATCATTATCTTGATACAACTTGAATGTGTTTTGAATTCCAAGTTTTGGGGCAGATATTTTCAAGTTTTCTTTCAGGATACTTATATTGGTCCATATTGTTTTCAATGAAACTAAATTTTCCATACCAGAAGCAGCAAAACATCCGCAAACCATTATGCCTCTACCTCCATGTTCGACAGTTGGCAATAGATTTTTCGGATTGAGCTCTTCGTTGGGCTTTCTCCACACACCTATTCGCCCATCAGACCCAAATATGTTAAATTTTGATTCATCCACAAATATGACGCTTTCCCAAAACGGTATATCTTTATCCAACATGGATTTTGCAAAATCCAGACGTACCTTTCTTGTTCCTTCATTAACGAAACATTTTCTTCTGGCAACTCTACTGCTGTACCCATATGATCTGATAACTCGTCTAACAGTTTCAGGACTTACTTTTATTGCAAATCTTTTTTCTAATTCTGTTGCAAGTTTCACTGCACTAAGTCTTGGATTTTTCCTGATTTTATGCATAATAAAACTTCATTTCCTCGGAGTTAGCTTGTGAGGAGCTCCTGATTTAAAATGCATTTTCAACAGTTCCACGTTTTCCATCGTTTTATAATAGCAAAAACAGTTGAATGACTTACTTTAACAAGTTTTCCGATAGTTCTGATGTTTTTACCATCTTTAAACTGTTCTATGATTAAATTCTGTTATGATTTCATATTCAATCTGTAATCGCGCATCGCATCAATTACTCATCCACTTCCTGTTTCATTATTTAGTGTATGATGTAATGTAGTATATGATGTCATGTTCTATTTTTAGAAGCGCGCTCTTCTCTTATTGGTTAATATTTCCTTCAATGTACATATACCTCTGCTTTTGTAAATAATAAATTATTCTTTCTCTTACTTCGGTCCACGGCTGGTGAATTTTACTTTAACAAATTCATAATAGAATTTGTTGTAACTTTGTAGCGCCCGGCCATGTTTACTTCAAATATAGAAATGTAAACAAGAAAACTAGTTGGATCCATGCCAAAACGTATTAAAAGAGTAATTTCAGCTAAAGGATACCCAGTAAAGTATTAAACAGTTTGATTATTTGCATATTTTTGTTTACATTTGTTGAATTTTCAAAGTGATTTACTTCTGTGAGATTGTTTATAACACTTTCTCGGTAAATTAATTTTTTCAAAAAAGGTATTGAATTTATTTTCATAACAATATGTAGGTTTTATTATAGACAAAAGAAAGTTTATATGAAAAAATTTTGAAGTAAATCCTTTAATATTTGGATGATCTTTTTCATAGGTAAGTTTCAGAAACACAAGTGTCCAAAAACAAATGTGAGCCACTGTATGTTTTAAAAATATTTCATGTAGTTTTGTTAAGAATAGATTATAGATCTTATTATTAAATACCTATTCTGAAATACTAATTTTAATTAATGGATAGAGCCATATTTCATTGAAAATCGCAAGTGTACGAACACTTTTGGGAGCCACTGTACCTTTGTTCTCCTCTAAATTTCTTCAATATTCTAACATTGAATACCCCAGTAGCACAGAAATATCATATAATATTTGCACAATGTTATACAATATTATGAACACCGAATACCGTAACAAAGTATTGTATTGTACGTATCAGTGTTTCCGAGAAACTAAATTTTCACAAATAATATAAAAACAATGCTTTTTTAAAAATTTTCCTTTTAACTCAGGATATCACTCGATTGGAGGTTTTATTTCAAAAAAACTCCACTGGAACAATTATTCTTTAAGAGGCTGGATATTATATTATACTATACAATACAATGCAAACAATGTTTTATTTTCTACATTTATCAGTGTTGTTCAATATTTTACGGTGAAGTTATTTTTTACCGTCGACAGGTGGCAGCATGATGATACTTTAACACTATATTAATCAACGTTGAATTATATGCTCGAAAAAATATTTTACAAAATGTTAATTTGAATAATAATGTTTACACAATCTTTTTTGTTTTACTGTATATAAAAGGCGGGCCGGATTCAACTAATGAAGTTAACCATAAAACTGCTCTCACATATGGATAGAAAAAAAATTGAGTGTTATTCTCATCGTAAAAATATGCACGTGATTTTTTGTTCCGAATCTTGTATTTGATTTTCAATCAATACTGTTATTATAAATGTTCAAGGCGTCTCGTAATACATTGAAAGAGGAATAAATAAATTTCAAACTAATTTTAAATCCTTTCAAACATATTATTACAAATACTTTTAAACCTTATTGCCTTAATTTATTAAATTAGCAAACTTAGATATAAGAGCTAAATTTGCTTCTTCTTTGACTTCCAATTTCATTTTGAACTCGAAATTATAACGATAAACGATAATTTAAATAAAAAGATTATTCAGAATTAATTTTGAATGTACATGTAATTTCGTAGAGATCCGAACTCTGTAACGACGTTTTATATCATCATTTACGCTTTCTGCTGCAAGTCTCGGTGGTACAATGGTAAGGTGCCGGTTTGATAAGCAAAAGATCCCGGTTCAAAGTTCGCTGTAAGTATAGGTGTTCAAAAATCACAAAGTGGTAAGTTATATTTCCATGCTTCTAAAATGTATTTTTAAAATATTTAGTACATTGTTATATTATTCAATATTATATAATATTATTCAGTATAGTACAATATTATTTAAAATGGATAATATTATAAAGTATTATATGACGTTATCCAATATTATGAAAAAAACATTGTACAGTATTGAAAAAGTCTTACGTTTTACACTGTTTCAATATTGGGAAAAACATTGTACAATATTACTTTCTCGAATTTTATGATATAAGACAATATCTTGTGCTACGTGGGGAGTGTAGGGTGTGGACAACAAAATTTAAAAATTAAGATAAAAATTAGCTAGTTTTCTGGAAGACTATTGCTATTTTATATTTCCTAGTTTTAGGCAACTGAAATGAAATAAAAAGTTAGTTTTTCCATAAAAAAAGTAGGGGACGCCGCCCCCCCCCCTTAACTCCCGATTTGCTGGCACTGTCCACATCGTCAAATCCCATCGAATAATTCGAATCGCATGCATCAGTAGGGGAATTTAAAGAATATCCATCATATTGGTCATTTAAAACGTTGTCGCGCGACATGAAATCAGACATTTTATTTAATATAAGGGCACGAACAGACGCCTCGTTTTCGGCGAAAGCTGTGGCTGTGAGGCGGCACATGACCCCGTGTTCTTTAACGGCGCTGTTCACACTGGCGCGGCAAAATTGTGTAACCAGTTCTCGTCGCGCGCGTATCATCCTTCCCCAATGAAACAGCTCCGGTTTCGCTGGCAAATAATAACGAGTGACAGTGTTCACACGTGTTTTTCTACAAAAGCGTTTTTGCTCTACCCGGATGGCAGCTCCAAGCACCGATTCTGTTCTTTAACGTTAAATAAAAACTTATAAGATTTTAGATGATTTAAAACATTTTTTGTTTCTCTTTCGATTAATTATATTTTGTTATGCTGATATTATGATTTTTTACAAATAATTAAAGCGAATGTGTCTGTATTTGCACAGGATGAAAATGTAATATCAAGTTAATTTGTTTTCACCTTTTCGAGATAACTTTCGAAAATATTATTGAATTGTAATTTTAATGTAATATTTTATTTAGAAGGATAATTATAATACATTTCATTTGATAATAAAAGCTTAATTACACTGTTTTATTATAAAGGCGTATTCATATTTTATTTTCTTATAAATATCTTTAATGGGCATATTGTGAATAAATGCTTTTGCTAAAATTTGCATCTACGATAATATGAGGGGACGGGTTTTTTTTCAAGGAAATAGTCTTTTCATCGGCACTCGCTTTATATTCAGATTTTCACTGATACATTAATTAAACTTGTCTCTGATTCATTAAATGCATCAAGTTTTCATCAACATTTAATTTTTTTACTTTCTCGTATAGGAAATATACAAAGAGAAAATATTGTAATCGTCAAAAAATTCGAATTCGAGATTTTGACGAATCTCCACGTTTTACACCTCCTTGAGTCCGAAAAACACAATTTTGGAATTATGTCTGTCTACGTATCTGTCTGTGTGAACACGATAACTCGAAAACTATTAGAGCTACGGAGATGAAATTTGGTTTTTGATCTTGACACATAATTTGTAGGTTTTTATCAAATTTTGGACAAAATCCGTCTACGGGAAGTCTGTCTCTCCGCGTTTATGTGAACACTATAACTCAAAAACTTGAATAGTTAGATGGATAAAATTTGGTACACAGTTTTATCATCAGGAATGTAGGTCCGAATCAAATTTTTGATATTAAGGAAGTTGCTAAATTTTAATTTGCTTTTTAACTAATTTAAAGTCCATTTCATAAAGTTAATTACGCCGTTCTGAAAATAAATAAATAAGCTACAAAAAATTCAATTACTTGTTTTTCGTTAAAGTTATTTCTCCACCACAGTGCAGTAAACAACGTCCAGATGGTCCAAATTCGGCGACTCTATCCTAATCATTTCAATGATGTGAATTTCAAAGTTGTGCAATTTTTTCCTTAATTTTAACAAATTTCAGAATATATTTATATTTATACTTTGGAAAAAAAGCAGATAATATATATTTTTTAATGAACCGGTTGAAAATTATTAAAGTTTTAGGTCAGTTGAGCAATATTTAGCATATAACTTTTAGGTATAACCTTTTCAGTTCTTCATGTTCAAATTTTATTATTTTTCTAATTTACTTGAAAAATTTGACTTGAGAATCATAAATAAAAATATATTGAAAAATAATTTTTCTCTTCCTAGCCTTTGTAAAATATAAAATTACTTACTTTTTAAAGCGATTTTTTCCCTACAAAATAACACATGCAATGATCATTATGAATTGTTATATTGTTTAAAAATAACTTAAAATTGAATTTTTTATCAAAATAAAATTATTTTAAATTCAATTACATGCCTACTATTTATCAGGATAAGCAAAATATCCATAGGATATTCTTTAATTTGTGAGAACATTATATGAAACCCCGGAAAACAAAAAATTATATACTAATGTATGTTATCCTGAATTCAATTGAGAATTTTCTGAAACAGTTCCATACATTATAAGTTGTGAAATTTTTATTCATTATATGCAACAAATTCTTTCTTCGATGGGAGCTTTTCAAATAAATCCTTCATTCAAATAAATCACCATTTCTGAGCCACGTATATCACTTACTCAGAAAGATTAACTCCGAATGTGGCCACGAAAGCCGAATATGCAGCGCCACCCTGCAGCGACGATTCGCCAAACGTCCCGTGTGAACACCACCGACACGTTTTCAGCTCTCAGCCGAATTCGCCGTAGCCGATCCGCGTGTTCGTAGCTAAAGGCAACTGGAACAGGTAACACGAGCACAGCAATTTATTGGAACGAGAGGAAAAGGCAAAATGATGAACAATCGCATAGCTGCCACGTGTTTATACCACATTATAATTATATTATCAGTAAATTTTCAAATCGTACGATATTTTTAATACGTCACGAGTATATTACATCACGAGTTTTAAATGAATTTGGTTTGCTCTAAAACGAAAATTAGTCATAGTAAAAGAATCGTAGACTTGTATAAAGTAATACATGAGATTATGTCAGGAAAAATAATACAAATGTTTTCCTCTGTCCAACAATGGATTAAAAAAATGACGAGAGGCTGTCTTTTTCAAACAGCCGCTGATGTTAAAAGCGTAGGACTACTTTACTCGCGTGACTCTTCTCCGATTTCCAATTTTTTTTGTATAACTTCTGTTGTTACCCTTTATCTCTAAAATAAGACATTAGTTATGTTTTTAACATATGTAGTTACCGAGATATGGGGATCTTCCACACAACGTCTTTTGTGGCGTTTTGGCGTGTGAATCAGATTCCTTCCTGAGACACCAATGGGAGGAACGTAGTCCTACGTTAAAAATATAACCGAACAATATATCGATGAAAAGAAAACATGTAGAGACACACATAGAGATAGATATCTATTAATAATAAAGGAAAATGTGAAGAAAAAGAAAGAGGCAGAAACTTTTTTTATGTACCCCAAGCGAACATTTTGCTACAAAAGAAAGATCTTTCATATAAGGATACCTGATAATCCCCTGTTTTTTTCTAACGAGAAGGAAAAGACCGGTGCAATTTGTATAGTCCAATTTAGTGACTTCGGTTTTTCTGTCGATAGTGTCGATCTAAAATGATAATAAATGCTTATAATACTAAGAAGGTGTGGTAATAGATAGATATGTTGATAACACACCAGGCAATAAGTGGATAAAAGGATTGGATAATTGGATAAATATTTCTATTATACCATCCTGATTTGACTGAATACAAATGCGTAATAATGTTGATCATAATCAGGAATTTATAAAATATATTTTTATTGTATATTTCCACATATGTTTTCAATAAATATATCTTACATTGCACACAGTGATTTTGTTATTGAAATATACCGTAAAAAAACGGTGCAGGGAATACCCACCAATGAGAACTTTAACTAAAATTTCGAAAAATTATAATTCATTATCAAATTATTGCATGAACCAAATTTTGTTGCAAAACGTTTTTCTAGCAATAACTCAACGAAGTAAAAATCATAAAAACTTTTCTTTTAGAGAAATATATGTAAATAAACTTGAAATTCTTTCGAAAGTCACGAATCGGTGCCCGTTTTACAGTATTAATTAGTTTTATTCATTTAGTTTATTATTTAAATTATTTCACAATTTAGTTTCTCCTAGAGAGCAACTGATATTCAGTTCGCTGCAATGCCTATATCTTTCTGAATCCTAACGGTATTTAGTAGGAAATTTTCAATATGCTGCCCTATATATCTGGATGCGAAATTATAAATTAAAATTATACTACGTTTTGGGCATATGTAGTTAAAATTATTGACTTCAAATACTCATATTGCCTTGAAAATTCAAAGTATTTACTTTTAATTTTAATATAATGCTCCACTAATATATTGTCACGAATTCTGCTTTTATAATAATATGATTGAAAACTCTAAATGTTATTAGCAAAAAACATGCGAAAAAATTGGGGGATTACTTAAAAAAATATTTTTTACGTGCTATTTTTTTATGAGAATTTATATAAGAATTGTGTCCAACTATCAAAATAATTGATGAAAATCGCAAATCATTATCAGCTTTCTGAGAAACGGTGTGAGAGCAAATCATTTTCATCTCCATCACTTCCTGGTTCTTCTCATAAAAGTCCTTGTGACCGAACTTCACTGTAAAACGTGAGTTCCTTCGACGGTGAGTCCCACAATTCTCTACAACTGATTTTAAACCATTGCACCCGTATTAACGCCAATTTATTGCATTTAAAAAAATTTGCTTACCTTTCGAACACAAGTGTATCTGGCGATATTAGCAGCGAAATGAAGGTTCCTAGTAAACAACTAGAGAAAATTTTCCTTCAAGCAATGCTGAGGAATATTTAAGACAAGTGATGTTTATACCTATAGTTGATCGTTTTATTTCAGAACTTGAGTTAAGGTTTAACCCAGAATTTTATTTGATTTTACCTCTGGAAGGCCTTATACCATTCAAGAATGCATTCACAACGACAATGATATTCATGTAGCTTTGAAGTATAACAGGTTCTTAAAAGCTCTGAATTTCAATCAAAATCAGAATTCAAAATATGGTTAGAAAAATGAGAAAGTGCGGTTAGGTTGACATATTTTGCAAGAAAAAGTCAAGGAGATTGGTCACGACTAATGGGCAATCTTGTGAAGAGGACAAAACATTTTGAGTAGAAAAATGAAATAACACAATTTTAGTTGACTATATAGAATTTTTTTTAAAGTTAAAAATACGAAAGGATTCCTAGATCCGCCCTTGCATATATTTAATAAATTAAATTAAAATTAAATCTGAATAAGTTAAAACTTATTTAATTAAAATTTAATTAATTTGAAATTAAAAATTATTATTAACTTTTTATTAATTATTAAATTTATATTATTATTTATAAAAAATTTTACGATTTAAAAACACTGAAAAAATTTTCCCACAGTAGATCCCCCTCCCTTAACGGATTCCTAGATCCTCCCTTGGCTTTTGCATTTAATGAACTTTGATCAAAATAGAGATAAGGATGTCTGCATCAGATAAGGTTTTTGCAATAGGATATAATGTTAAATTTCGTTAAAAGACCACCATAGAATGTATAATGTTAAATTTTTAAAAAAAAGTTTTATTTACTGATGGATTTAACAAACTTTGATGGAAATAGAGAGAAAGATGTTTGCTTCAAAACCAGTTACATTGCCAAAGGGTATAAGGAACTTATTCAATATAGCGATAAAGACGTGTGGTTGAAAACCGGTTTATTTTTTCCTTGTCAAAAATGTCTCGCCATAGGATTTAACGCTAAATTTTGTAAAAAATTTTATTTGCCAAAGGGTATAAAGAACTTATTCAATATAGCGATAAAGACGTCTGCTTCAAAACCAGTTTTATTTTTTCCTTTCAGAAATGTCTCGCCATAAGATTAATGATGCCTGGATCATATCCAGTTCTAATTTTTCCCTTATCAAAAATATCTCTCCATAGAATTTAATGTTAAATTTTGTAAAAAGTTTTCAGCATAGGATTTAATGTTAAATTTTGTGAAAGGTTTTATTTTCCGACGGATTTAACAAACTTTGATGAAAATAGATAAGGATGCCTGTATTTGATAATTGTTTTTGCAGGCGGATATAAGTCTGTAAAACGTTTTCACCATAGGATGCAATACTAGATTTTGTAAAAAAGTTTCACCATAGGATTTGTGGTGTCTTGGCCTAGGTGTGACTAAAATAATGCAAAGATTAGGTTGACCTAAGTGCTTTTATTGATACAGCAATAATTAAGAGAACACTTCTTGCATAGAAGTCTAGATTAATGGATTATTTACAAATTTCAATCATTAGGATCATAATTCTAGGACTTTTACAGTTCAATGGAATAATAGTCCACAAAAGAAGTAATTCATCACAGGATGGATATCTTCCAACTATCAACGTGATACCTAACCACGAGACTACAAGGAGTGCCCGCAAGTTGACGAGTCGAGAGTTCGGGAAATTGCCGATTCCTCGGTGTCGCTTACCAAGTCCGAATTAATTCGGGACTTCCAATCCGAGCTGATCACACAGCTCTTTTCGGCGCTCCTGAGCCTGAAACTCAGTTCGAGACTCCCGATTCGGTTCTTCACCTTCTTCCCTTGTTCTCCATCCAGCATTTTGTTTTTATCCCCTACCTCCTGGGGTGGAGCTCCGCCTTCCTTCCACTCTACTGGCTAATCGTACTCCCGGGTGACCAACGACTAACCTTCATGTTCCCAGTGGTCAAATCCAACCGTGGGGAAGGTTCTTGGGTTTTGCCACCACCGGGGCTATACAGGTATGCCACGAAAGGGTACCGCTAATGCGCTCTCTGACAGATATTGATTCCTCTGCTTTGTGGCGGCTCTCTGTGTGAAGCCATTACTCTTGCGCACGTCTCGTTAACGACCACCAAGTGCAGCTGTCTTGCGGTCTGCGGCTGACATGAAAGGAACTGGACTCTCTTTCCCGTGGGAACAGTGTTCGCGGGAAGGAAATGTCACAGGATTTAATGTTAAATTTTGTAAAAATTTTCATTTTAGGATACAGTGTTAAATTTTCATATTATATTAATTTTTTTGTAGGAATGATGTAAATTCATAATTAAATTGAGGTTGATGATCGAAAAACCATTGCTTAAACATTCAATTTTAAGAACTTGTAAGGGTATCTAATATATAAAGATAAAACAGGCATGCAAATTATTTGAAAAAATGAGGAAATTTGAAGTACTTTTTTGGTTCATTTATAGATACAAGAGATGTGAGAGAATCTTTAAATAATATATGTCATGCAAGCAGGGGTGACCGGGCCCCCCATCGGGGAAAATAGTCATATTCAACTGTAGTTGATAATAACAATTTGGCGAAAATTTGAGACCTATTTCATTACACTCGCCCCCCATACAGCAGGTCGGGAAGACCGTGCCCCCTGTCGGGGAAACTCTAGCGCCATTCCTGCATGCAAGTGTGTAGAATATTTTGTTGATCGTAGAAGAAAAATGGCAGATAATGTAAGATGACTGGGACATTTGCTAGCTATTTTGAAGGACTACCAAATGTACAAATAACTTTGAAATAGTTTTTGCTGTTGTCAGCTCTTGTGATGGCAACATTTTGTGTTTTTTCAAAGATTATTTTTCTAATAAAATTTCAGTAGATGCTCTGATAGCGTTGAGTGATGGTTGTTTTATCATCTTTCTTATCTATCATTCTTGTATTGTTGAAATAGCAATTGAAACCCTTTTAGAGTAAAAAGGAGAAACGATGGGGGGGGGGGGCAAAGATAATTTCTGTGTTCCATTTTAAGTCTCTGAATTCAAAATCTATGGGAGTTATAGCAAGAGAAAAATATATAATGGTCTGCTTATAACAAAACAATAACTTCCGGAAATTATATGATCAATTGTTTGACAGCACCTCTAGAAAAATATGAATGCATCTTTAGGAAATTTAATGCTCCTCATACATGATCAGCAGTTTGAAACAGAAAGTGAAATGCCATATTATGTAAAATTGGATAAAAAATGAACTCAACACTTATTATTTTATAAAAAAATCATTATTTATTACATCCAATATAAGTACATCAATAGCAAAATAAATCAGGCTACATAAGTAGGTTCTTCGCAATAAGGTTTCAATACCTTAATAAAACAATTTGTTTACAAACATACACATTCAAGTACAAATGTAAATACTTATTTAGAAGCGAAGGTTTCAAACCTTCATGAAACATGTTACATAAGTAAAACTGATGGATGCCATCAACATACTGCAATGGCAAGCTCAACAGCTGACCTCATGAAATCTGGGCAGGATGTTGGTTTGAGCTTCTTCTTTCAGCCACATTCTGCAGCTTGTTTCTTTCAATATAGGGTAAACAAAAAAGAATATTCAATTTCTTCTTATCCATTTTCTTTCGTTTGACATTTGAAACATTTTCCCATTTCCTCAGCTTTTAAGCCGACATCAGTGGAGAGGTAAAAATACAATTCAGCCATAGGATGATAACTCATCATTTCAAAAAGAAAGGTACCAAATAGCTGCATAAGTTCTCTATGTCACTTGGTAGTATATTGGGAAAATTAAAGCCAGCACGATGACGACAACTAAAGGCCAGAATAATAGTCTCGAAATATCTGACACCTGAAAAAAATAAAGGGATGGAATAAGACATTTTCTTTTATAAACAGTCATATAAATATTAAATTTCTTTTAAAAAGCAAGTACTGTCTGTCCTCCACGATAACTGTGCCCGCCAAAATGTCTAGTTTAAGGCGGTCGCTATAGAAACAGGTTATCGTAGGAAGAATCCATTTCTTGTAGATAGAAGTTCATTCAAATGTGCTACATTGGCGCATTTAGCGCCAAATGGGCTATGTATGGTAACCGAGAAGACCCAATGATCAACTATTCTTTTTACCACCGCAAACTGGCGCCAAGAATAAAATAAAACTCCGGATTCCTCCTATTCGAAATGGATCTTCCCTAGCATAACCAATTGCTATGGCGACATTTTGGCGGTCACAGTTTTTGTGGCGGACAGACAGTAAAAACGATTATGACAGGTGAGTTCAAATGAAAGTGTAGATTAGAAAATTATACGATAATTTTCAGTAAATAAATTATATTTTCACAATAATTCACTGGTAAAAAAATCACGAGGTGTGAAAATGTCGATGACCATGGATAAGCGCAAATTTTGTCCTTTTTTTCGAAGATGCATACAGTAATATAAATCACATAAAGTTTCTTGCGATTAATTCGAAACATAAACTAAAATTAGATTTTTAAGAAAGGAAAAGAAGTATTCAATACAGACAACGTAAACCAGAATGATATCTAGGGAATGAATATTTTTCTGAATTTTAATTAAATTTTCCCTTATTCATTTTTACACGTGAATGGAAACACGTTTATAAAAAAAAATTATGTCAGATGTATGGGATATTAATCATATATAAAATATTTTTCTAGTAGATAAATTTCCTATTTTTAGAGCATTTTTAACTGCAAAATTGTTTTATAGAATTGTATTTAATATGCTCCAAATCATGATATGGTCTTCTGAGATTTTTCAAGCTTTGATACAGATTGAAAATGAAATTTAATACGATTCAAAACTTATAATTAATGTACAGATCAATTTTAATTCTTCAAACTTTATTTACAATGGGATAGTACTAGTGACAGTTGAAAGCAGTGGCAGTTTTTCGCAAAGGTGTTCGCTTCGTGTCTTGAGACCCTGAGGAGCCTCAAAACCAGTTTGATATACATCGCAGTGCTAAGCCGATAGCGAATTTATGACATTATTTAGGAGGAGGAGCCTAAAAATAATTTGGTGCCTGTGGCCTCAGAGAGTCAAAATCCGCCATTGGTGGAAAGGCCATGTGACCCCATCCAGATGACGTGGCTGTTACTCCTCTAGCCAAGCTAGGGAGGAAGGATACACTATATGTAATTAAAAATATTCTTCAGGGGTAAATGGATAACCATAAACGAGTTACTCCTGTCCAGCCATAGCGTGCAGGAAAAACATGAATGATCCGGCCGCCACGGCAATTAATCGGGCACTGTGGCCCCGTATTACAGCCCCCCATTTGAGTGATCGTCGCATAAGGGGTAACTAGATAAGCAAGAAACACTATAATTTCAAAAAGAGGAATGTATTTGATTATAAAGAAGGGTGCAACTACGTAGATTATTATAAAAAATAAATACTAAAAATACAGACTGAAATTTCCTTTAAGAAACTTACCACTTTTTCTGAATTAGCTAGACGTCTCTTTATTTTTTCCTCGAATTCAAAAGTCATCAGTTTTAAAATCTGACCCGTCTGTTTTATCTGTTCATCATCCATTTTCAAGCTAAAGAAAAAAGAAATGTAAAATATTATAAAGCATATTAACTACAACAAACATTGTGGCTTTATGAAAATCTGAGATCGAATAAATTCATGTATACATAATTGTTACAATAAGTAGGGATGGGAAAAACCGAATACCGGTGTTTTCGCTTCGGTTAACCGGTTTTTTGTCCCGTTTATAACCGGTTCTTTAAAATAATCCAATAGCGGGTGTAAAAACCCAGCAAAATTAGCATTGGATCAGAGGGAAATTAAAGAAACCAGGTTAATATTCATTAGGCTGGGTCTTCTTCAGAAAAATCTAAATTAATATTTCAATAATTCAAATAAATTTATTTAATGTGGTTAAATAGCGAATTGGCAAAACTGCGTTAAGTAGGAAAGGCGATGCGTTGGTCATACACACAATTTCGTTTTCGTAGTGATCTTTGAAATGTAATACTTTTGTTCTATCGGTACCAGCAAGATGGAATTACATCTACCACATGTTGGAGGTTGTTTGAGTTAAATGTCCTATAACCTCCCGAGTCCAGTAACCTACCACAGGTTATTTGAGTAAAATTGTCATCACTAATTGGTCAATTCTCAGCCTATCCCACCATTAAAAATGCACCGAGGATTATTTATGGTGAAGATACTGAAATGTTGTCAGAAATATTGAATATTTTAAGCCCTTCGATGAGGCCACTAAGGAGGTTTTGGGAAGCGAATACATTACAGGAAGCTCGGTTATCCTTCTAGTGACCATCATCAAAAGTGTATTAAAAAATCTCAACTCTAAACATAGTGATGCCAAAATCCTATATCAAACGCTTCTGAGCAGCCATAACCTGCTAACGCCCAAATTAATTTAAAGCATAGATTTTAATAAATTTCTATTAAATTGTGTTTAAAATACCAAAATTAAGTGAATTGTGAAGTAAAATTAAATTCGGACATTATTATTATTATTATATTTTTTTAGTAAAAAAAACATTGAAAAATTGGTAGAAAATCATTTTAAAAAACTTTAATATAAATTTATATATGCATTTTTGATATAAATATCAAAGGATTTTAAAATAAAACAAAATATCAAAAAATAAAAATCACTTTCTAATTCCTTACCTCAAAAATAAATCAAAGGGAAAAAACAAAAAATTTCAAAATGACATTTTGACTTCGAAATTTGCCTAACTGGTGTATATGCCTGTTGAAATATGCTTAGGAGTTTGGGAATACCTATTGACTTGTCAGGCAAAGTAAAACAGAAACAATGAAATGCATCCGGCTTAGCCACGAAAATAAAATGTAACTCTCTTTAAATAGGACGCTGGAGGTTAACCGGTTCAAGACAGGAGAGCAAAAATATTACAGAACTCTCTACTGTATCATGCTTCGTTCTCAGATCCTCGACACATTACTGAAAGAAATTTTATGACTAGATGAAATGATATATATTGCCCAATGGGTTGATTTGCTGTAAAACCGGTTATCGAAATAACCGGTAATTTAAAAACCGGCTATTTTGAGAGGTTATTCCCTCAAGGTAATAACCTCTCCTAAACCGGTTATTTTTTCAACAACCGCCATCCCTAACATTAAGAATTCAATCACCCCAAAAGCTCATTTAAAAGCGGAGATTTATAAAACATTTTAAATATTGATATACAGATAAGCACCGTTTATACGTCTTTCGAAAAACTGACGTGAAACGACGTATAAATAGAAAGCAGTATAGTCGAAACGAATTACAATGCATACGAATGAATCGGGACCGTGATGAAACGACGTATAAATGAGAAACCTATTAACGGTGCTTTAATGTATTTGAAAAAAAAAAGAAAGAAAAGTAAATAAAAGTGCGCTAAAAGAAAAAGAAATGTAAATACCGCAAATAAACTGCAGATAATATTAAAACCTAGAATTAATATATTATAAAAGGAAATAGTTAAAAAAAAACCCGATTTGATGAAAAAAAACAAATTTTTTTAATTGCAATCATTAGGAATTTGTATTTTAAATATATCTTTCATAATAAATGAGTACTATTTCGTTATTTTTCAAGCACTAAATTATGCCGGGCTTTCTTTCTTTTATTTTTTTGAGGAAAGTTTATTAAAACGCAGGATTTTCTTGTAACTTTTTATCATTTTTACCTTACACTATCATTAATCCTTTTTCTCTTAAAACTTTTGTTATCAGTCCTGACTTTTAATAATAATAAGATAAAAATGAATAAAAACATCGAAATATAATTATATTTGTCCCGAGCTGTTTCGAAGTCTAAACACTTAATGTTACACTTATTTACGCTGCAAGATATACATAAATTACAACAATAAAATAATTACTCAAATTAGGTAACGACATAGCAATATATATACATAGCAATATATATTTAATAAAAATTACCTTTTACAACCCAAATTCAATAGATGCATCATCACGTTTGTTTCTAAGAAAATGTTTCGATTTCTTTAGAGTTGGTAACAAAATATACTGAGTCAAAGTTAAAGCAAAAGCCTGACCGTGAAAGAAATTCCTGAACTGAAACCTTACAAGATATCATTTTTCTTTTCAGATACGTCTTTTAAAGTGATAACAAATAAGATAATTTTACACCTGTTTTCCAAAAACAAGACTTTCTCTGCTTGTTTTATTATACTCAATTAATAAGAATTTACGGCAGATGAAAATATAGCAATAATTTATTTTGTCTTCTTTTATCATTAAAATACATAAATAAATCCACCCACTCCGTTTCAAATACATTAGAAAAATTTTACTCAACAATTCGAAAGATATTAAAGTGATAACTGTTTTTTATAGCTATCGAATAAAAAAATCCTATTTCAAGCAAAGTGCTAATTAAAAACCATATGTAATTCAGACGTAATTTTATGTCATTGCGTAAACACTGCTCTTTCTATTCATTCAATGCCTTATCCTTGTTTGAAATGAGATAATTAAAAAAAAAAATGTTGAGACTATCTGGATTTCATTTTATTCAGTCGTTTCTTCTCTATCAATTGTGATTTTAGAAAGACGAAATAATAACGTTTTAATCTGATTTTTATTTACACATAAAATTAAAGTATTCGCATTCTATTTACAAAAGTCTTGCCATTCACGCAATTCTCACAAGTAATTTCGTTTCCCGCGTAACTGAAATTATTTCTGGCTCAGCGCCAAGAGCGCTCGTTACAAATATTTAGCTTTGGAAACATGGAGCTAAAATTTTTATGAAATATTTTCTTCCTTATTTTAGAGATTTGACTTTAAAAGCAAATTGAATAAATTGTACAGTTCTAAATTAGTTCTCAAAAATAATTAATATTTTTTATTTAACTTATTCCACTTCTCTGGAATAATATTCTCTGGATAAACAGCATGTGTATTAGGATAAGTCAGAAGTTTAAGAAAATAAGGATTCTTGCAGGACACAGATGCTTTATTTTATTAATGGCACAAAACATCCTCAAGTTCACAGAAAGTAAACTTATATATAAAGAAATACGAAAACAACTAAAAATGTTCTAGAAGCTTCTAGAATATTAATTAAACAGACAATGTCTCGTGAACTCCTCTGAACCGGGTTTTGTCACAGGATCTCTTGCTTGGAAGCCTCGAAACAGAGTAACAAGATTTTATGAGATTTATTAAACCCGGGACGCTGGCTGGGGGAAAAGGGTTAATGGAAAACATAAATAAAAAAATAGAAACAGTTTATTATTAAAATAGTTAAAAGAGAATTATTTTAACTATTATTAAAATAGTTCTATATTTCTCAGATTTTAATAAAAATATTTCAATACATTTACGCTATCCTATTTTTGTTCTACACACAGCCGTTTGATTTAATATGATAAATATATGTCTGATTTAACAGCGTTGAGCATTATGAAAGTTACTAGTATAATATATTTTGAAACGGGATAATATATGATGCTAACAATGAAAAATAACTAACACATACAAAATAGAAGAAATAAAATTGATGTCGAAATTCCATTTGCAACGTAAGGACATGCTACAGTTTGGGAAATACGACACAGAAAACTTCCCTTTGCGTTAGGGTTGAACTTTGAAACGGGACGTTTAACCCTTTAACTGCGGGTGTGGTTTATAGACCACATACTTAAATTATAGCCAGATGCTAGCGTGGTTTATAAACAACATACTGCGGCTGTGGCTTATGCACCATTAAATTATAAAAATATTTTTCATATATGAAGTAAAAAAAAATTCTTATCGTTTATCTTACCACCAAATTATAATTAAAAAAAAATAAAAATAAATAAATAATAAATAAAATAATAAATAATGATAATAATAATAAATAAAAATTAATAACTAAAAGAAAATTTTGATTCTTATCGTTAATTATAACAAAATGCATACTTAGTCATACAAATATTTTGGTTCGCCACTGTATCACAATAAATACATGACATATATATATATATATATATATATTTTGCGTTTAGAGCGATCGGCTATACTAAAAGTACCCGCAGTTAAAGGGTTAAGTGTTAAATAAGTAAAACATGAAAAAAGTGTGTAGGTAATGGTTTATAAATATGATAAAAAATCAATAAAGTTTTTAAGCAATCTAATAACATGGATACAGAGAATAATAAAAAAAGACGCCTTTTTAGCCCAGTAATATTTTAAAGTTGATTTTACTTCCTTAATTATATCATTTTCTTCTTTCACATAATTTTAAAATTGGGCGTAAGTCATTTTTAAATTATAATGACAAATCAAAATTGCTTCAATTGTCTCCACTGATTAAGTTTAGGGAGTAAACGGGTCAAATAGTAATACGGGACTGAGTAGTGAAATAGGGCGACAGTCCCGTATATACGGGACGTATGACAACCCTACTTTGCGTTGAATTTGCAAAGGGGAAAATAAAACGAAAAGAACCAACAATCGAAGCAATCTTACCACACTAATGCTAATACTTCCGCTTGCTTTTCTTAACACGCGTAACGGTGCAGCTAATAGGCTTACTTCTAAATCTCGCAACGCGATGAAGAAGGCTTAAAAAAACCGGGTTGGATTAAAATAACATTAATTATTTACCTCGCAAGATAAGCGAAACCGCGCGCTCCGAAAGCTGTGACGTAAATGAAGTCGTCCGACGGATGTGAAAGTGTGTCGAGACATTACCGGTAGTGACCTTGAACGCGGTTGACCAACCCTTCGATGACTTGTTCATGCAGGTCAGGTTCCTCTCCACAACAGCGGGAAAGTAAGTATTAAGTCTTTTTTCCGGAAAGTGACAGTCGATTATTCGCGCAATTTTCGTTGCGACTTTGTTTGGTTACTTTTTTTTGTAAAGTGCGATAAGAGCTGTCTTTTGAGGATTGATTCGGATTTTTATACGATAACGATGTCACGTGAATTTTTTTCCCTCTTCTGTTTATTTGATTTTTATTTTAGAATCAAGCATGAAGTGATGATGGAATAACGCTGAATTTTCTTTTTGTTCACTTTTTCGATTGCACCATACTTTGATTTTGGTACGCTTTCACTGTGTTGAAAGTAAAAGCTTTTTACCACATTGCATTTAATAACTGAAATAATTTCCCACATAAAAATATTTAATAATAATTAAGATATGGTCAATTTTTCAATTATAAAATATTTCAAATAATTTTTTTAACGAGATGCACATTTAAAATATCCATCGCTTTTTGAAGTATAATTAAATCTGCATTTTCTTCTGTACACAAACACATCGTTCACCCGTAAGCAAATAATGGCATCAGTGCTACTAACAGTTGCCAGGCTGTGATAAAAAAAATTTGGAAACTGAGACCTGTTTGGACATGCTTATGTAACAGCCGAAGGGTTGCAGGTGGTCATAATAGTTCTCTCCTTTGACCTTGAAGAACAGCACTATATATTTTTTATTAGGCTGAATGCCCATCGGCGATTTCTAAAATACTGGCTGCGGAGTTTTTGTTTGCTGTTGTTGAAGGGGAAGAGATGATTTATTTTTCACACCAGGACAATTTCCGCTTATAAATGAATTTCCGACAACAAAAGTAGAGAAACATGTTGGTGCACATTCTTGCGATCAGTTTCTCTGGAATTCAACCAGAGGCAATCTAGATAATTGGATGGGGGTATAAGATACGATGCAATTTTGAGGGAATTAAAATAAAACTTTTTCATACACAACGAGAAAAGTTAAAGTTGGAGAATACGCATAAACAAGAGTAATATATTTTATTTTCGCTTTTTTTTTTTGGTTTGAAAAGGAATTTGTTTTGTTTTTGAATAGTGGAAAAAAATCCTCTGTTTTAAAAGGTTAAAAATGGTAAGTGCTTTTTTAAATCAAAACGTGCTAAGACCTCAAGAGAGAGAGATAGAGAAGAAAAAGGAATGAAAGAATAATAAAAAAATGGCAGTGAACTGAATTTTGAAAATTTCTTTTCAGATAGTCCTATCAATAAATCTGTATTAAATTGGAAATGCTTGTTTTGTACAGTGCATTAAGAAATTACCACCAACGAATCGGCGCATTTCTGAGGAAGAAAACATAATATGTACATTTTTAGCCTGCGAATTTGACACTGATCGTGAAACACTTTCTATACTTATTCAAACTATAAACATTAACTTAAATTTTATTAAAATCTTCTCGTTTTTCTCAAAATTAAATAAGGTGTCTGTTAAGAAATTATTAGACCACCTGAGAAAATTAGCATATTATACATCACAGCAAAATCATTATAAAACGTATGCGGAAGTATTTCGTGAAAGCTTTACCTGCTAAGCAAGGGTGCAGGCTTTGAATATGTTATCTGCGGTTTATATGAAGATGCCGCAAGGTATAGAGTTATCTTCCTGGGAAGCGAGAAAATTTTATTTTATAAGGGTGCTGGTAAGAATTAGAAATAGCTTGGTTAGTGAAGCATACTATAACTGCCATTCGCAGTATCATAATTAGAAAATATGTTTAAACAAAATAAAACGATCTGGAAGAAAAAAGAATTTTGACAGCACCGGACGATCTACAAATGTTTTGACTATCAACTAAGAGAGGCCTATCGACTAGCGAAATCTCGAAACATTTCAGCAAAAAACTTCGAATGTTTGGAAGAGTCTTAAATCAAATATTAATACAAAATTAATGAAAACGAGGAAAACACCAAAGATCTACCGTCATACAGAAAAATCTGAAATGGTCTAAAAATGTCATGTTCTGGAACAATAAGTGGAAACAAATTATATTTTCTGATGAAAAGAAATTTAACTTTGGGATCCCGATGGCTACAAACACTATTGGCATGACTTGAGGAAGGAACCGAAAGAATGCTTCAGTCGGCATATGGGAAGAAGATTAGAAATGGTTTGGGGAGCCTGTACTTATGATGGATTGTACGATTTATAGAGAATTTCGGAATGTATTGACTCTGCACAATATCAAGCTATGCTATATGATCAACTGATGCCGTTTTAGTCTTTATAAGGTTGGGCTAAATGGATATTTCAGCAGGACAATGCATCTTGCAGTACATATAAATCCACCCAGGAAAAGAAAAAAAGTTAATGTTTTCCATGTCTAAATCGAAGTCTAGACATGACCCGATACTTTGAGATACATTATGTCGTAAAGTTTATGCTAATAATAAACAGTTTTCATCTGCCAGTGGACTGCGTAACCATTACTAAAGAATGTGTGGCCCAATATTTCTAAAATTGAATTTAACCCCCCTGGTTATTTCAATGAAAAATAGTGTTTGAGGTTATCAGGAAAAATGGAGGACCAATATCATAATCATTTTCAATTTTTTTTGGTTTTTAGACAAATAATTCCCTAATAGTGTATTTTTGATTTATTTCTAATATTTTTGTTAACTTCGTCATTTATTGCATATTCAAAGTTATTGAAACCTAATTATAATATATATGTTGTAATATCATATTTCATGTGTTTAAATAATAATTAGAACCTTTATTTCTTTCATAATTTCCAAAATTAAAGTGGTCTTATAATTTCTTAACGGATTGTATTTAGAAGTAGAGGCACTCACACTGAGTTTTTAATATTTACATATACTATCAAATTTTAAGAAATAACCATAAGAAAAATATTAAAAGAAACTTAGTATAATATTTCGACGAGGGAATATAATTACATTGTTTTTATGATACAAAAGAATGTTTTAGAATTTCAGCAAAAATATAACTGAAAGAAGAATTTGTTGACCCAGATTTTAAAATATGATGACAGAGCACGTTTGGGCAGCAGCAAGATGGGGCGTGGGTGAGGAGGAACATTGACTTTTTGTTTTGTTCTTTTTATGTAAGAGATCATTTACGTCATCTTGGAGGTTGCTGACCTCCCATCTATGATGTCACCTTTCGGATTTCAAGAAATCGTACAATTTGAGCTGAAGAAAACAAAGCAATTTGAAATTCCTCAAAATTTTAGATCCTCAAGGGTCTTGAAAGCAAACCGCAGATTGACACGTTTCGCAACAAAAGCTCACTGCAGTTTTTGAGTTGCTATTATCCATTATGATTACTTTTCAGGATCAGTATGGATTAAAAGATAGATAATATTTCAGGTAAATTTTGAAAATATGTTTGGAAGGAGAGGAAAAAAGGGCATGCGTAAGAAAACTTCGTTGCTAAATGCGAGAGTGTGTCATATGTTTTTATTTTTAACTGGTTATCTTTCAGCGAAATATTTATTTCCTGAACAGTTCATAAAAGCGTAATATGACATTGGCATTGTTTTGTCCTGCTTATCTGTTTGAAGATAACAGATATGGAAACTTTTCCTTACTCCACAACACATATCTTATCCCAAATTTATTTATCTTAGGTTTTTAAAAAATGTAAATACTACAACGGTAATACATGCTCAGCAAATGTTCTATAACTGAAATTATGTTTTATTCTAGAAGAAAAAAAATACCGGTAATATATTTTTTAAGATTGAAGAAAGATTAAAACTGGTGCAACAGTTTCGAAAAATAGAACATGTAAACAAAGTATTCCATTTCTATTTACAGGTTTTTATCCCGAATTTGTTTGAAGAATAAATAAACCATATCCAACATAAATGGATATTTTCACGTTAAAAGAAGCTATTAAAGATAAGAATGTCTAATTATCTTTGCTGAAACAGATGGGTAGTTTGTGCGAATGTAAGGTTACAATATTTTTTTTGAAAAAACGAATACTTTTATGAGATCGACAAAATGAAAGAATTCAAATAATTTTATAATTTTCTTGTAAGCAATTATAACAGTTTGGAACAGGGTTCTTTCTGAGAATTGTTATGCAGATAATGATTCTTTTTTTTTTAAAAAAAACAAAATCTGTGTAATTAATTGAAAATGTAAGTCTAACTTACAATAGTAAGTAAATTTAAAATTCATTAACATATAACTATTAACTTGTTTCCATATATTTTCATTTAGAATTTCATCAGACATTAACATTGCTTTTCGTACGCAATGTTAAATTACATATGAAATGGATTACAGCATATATATATCAAATATCAGTATATAATTTGTATAATAGCAGTTCGTATCGCAAATATAATATAACTCAGATTTTTTTCCAAGACAATAACTTGTTGGACTACCATATCTGTAAAATGATCTATCTAAATGAAATATAATATCTATGAAGCCGAAAACGAAGTTGGTGTATGACATTTATTTTTTAAATCAACAATGAGTAAATTTCACAAAAATATCAATGCAAACGAAGTATTTTTTTCATTTATACATTTATTTCTCAAATTTCAGAAGTTCTGAAAAAAAAAATCAACGAGTAACTTAAAGCGGTAAAAAAGATATTGCACTGTGAAACAATGCCTTAAAATTACTGTGATCAACGGTTTTCTTTTATAAGATTGCATGATATTACATTGAAATAATAAATATGTTGAAATATATCATAGTCAGTTATCAATACACCACTATAACATTTTAAACATATCTTTTATCCCCCAAAATTAATAAGATTTCTTTTTGCTTCAACGAAATCGAAGTATGATATTTATCAACAATAAAACGTATTGTAAATGGAAATTTTTCTCTTCGGTAAGTAATAATTATTCGTAAATAATCGATCATACAGAATTATCAGAAACAGATTTAGTCACTTAAGTGCCTACCCTAAAATCGACGTTTTTATGAAAATTTTCGAAATTTTTTTTATTTCTTTGTATTAAAGCCCATACATTTAGGATTCCAAAAATGGCCTACTTTAGTTTCTCCGATAGTTAGAAGCAAAGTTATTGCCTAAATTATGAACCAGAAGTCAAATTTTCGAAACCGAAACTAAGCCATAGAAATGCAAAAAACTCATCTAAACAGTTATTTCTTTACTCTTAGACAATGTGAATGTACAATTTACTTTTTAAATATTGAATTAAGTTTTATTTATTTTTTTATTAATGTTCTAGGCGTATTTGGCAACTGTTTCTCTAGTTACGGGATATTTTACGTAAAGAAAATTTCGCTCACTCCAAACACTGTTATTAGGTAGTAAAATAGCAGTTTAATTATTCAATTCAGGCAATATAAGGCAGATGACTGTATTTAACCATCTTAATGTCAAACTTGAACCAGAAATTATTAAAAAAAACTACATAGAAATTGATATTGAGAGAATTAAGAAATCGAAGCGACAAGTCGAACCAAAAACAAAATTATCAAGAAAAAAAATTTAAAGTTAATTTTTAATTAATTTTGATTTAAATTTAAGTCAAAGAAGGCTTAACTTACAAATACTGTGAATTTTAAGTTGTTAAAATATGTATATAATTTTTTGTGCGACTTTAAAATCTTTATTTGCGTTTTCTGGAAAACTGTTATTTTCATTTTTTGACATTGCGATAAATCTCATTTCTTAAAAAGTTTTTAATATATTCAAATGAAATTTAATCACAGTGTTCCATACATCTCTAGGTATGTTATGAACCTCAAGTATAGCTTAAAGTGCATAATTATTTATTTTAGAGCTGTTTTTATTTGAAAAAGTGATAGTTTTTTTTTGTAAAAAGCTGTTGCGTACACAAACTTTGGTATATCTCTGTAACTTTAAGAGGTACACTAAATATTCTGCTTCATAACACAGGTAAATGTATACCAAATATATTATCGAAAGAAAAAGGGAAATACATGCATTAGAATTTATTATAGGAAGTTTGGCGTAAACGTCAATTTTTACTAAATTTTGACCAAAAATGGTCAAAATTTGGAAAATAAAAAATTTGTTCATTAAAATGGCATTTGAATTAACAGTTTTATACACCATTATAACTGAAAACATAAGTGTTGAATAAAAATTTCCTTTTTTTCAAAAAAAGTGCTCCGAAGGTAGGCACATACCTTAATCGAACTCAAAAATAAAAGTTCATGCTTTTATTTTTAAACGGATTTGTTCAAATTAGTTTTGAAATGTAACATTATGAAATTTTCATACAGTGTATTTTCCTTAAAACACACGAAATTATCACAATTTTTGTGAAATTTAAATTCCAAGAAATATTTCTGTCAAATAACACAGATGACAAGTAATAGTACTATTCCAGGAATCAAATAAATTTACCACAGCTTTCTTAATATAATATATATATATATATACTAACCTAGTACATTAGTACTAGGATAGGAATATAATCATAAGGATAAGTATACACAATAGGACTAATATACAATACTGATGAATGCGAAGATGCCAGTCTCTACAGCTAAAAATCCCGTAATCCGGTTTCATCAATCAATCAGTCAATACAATAAGGTCTCGATATTAAAGTTGAACCATTTTTTAACTGTTTTATACAGATTACATAAAATTCAGGCCAATGTGAAACCAACTTAAAAAAATTTAAACTTACCCAAATTTGTCAACCAAGTAGTTAACTGAATAGTGTAAACTTTCTACAAATAACGGAGTCATTGTTCAGCTATTTTTCTCTGCGGTGCAATAATAACAATCCAAAATCAACAAGAGCACAATTCAACACGATGTTATTTCTTCAGAAGTACAAAGTGGTCTGATGCTTTGTGAACAGAAAATGCCTCTTTCGACCAGATGCCGGTAGGAACTAGTGACGTGTATTCGAAGGCCAACAGGTTTCTAAGTTTGCAGGTTAATGACCCGTCGTGGGGGGATTGGAGGAAAATCCACGTGGTCCATTCCGGTGTAATAACAATTATAGAATACTTAGGTGATATCGGAATGTCAAGGTCAACTGAAAATACGCCCGGGAGCTTTATCCTTTCAAACAATGTGCGGACTCCATCTACTTTTATTTTATAGGATAGACTGAAGCCCTTAGAAGGAAGTTTGATTGCTACTTCTTTATCGACAAGGAAGTATTACGTAGGCTTACTCAATATAGCTAGTCCGGTAGCGATTGGGCTGGGCAAGAGGAAACAGACACATCGAACTATAGTTCTGCTGTGCGTCAAGAAAACAGTATATTAATACGTTTATTTAAAGTGACCAAATTTTCTGAACTTCAATTCGGGAAGTTAGATAATTTCAAGGGGGGCGAAGTAATAACAATAATAATAAAGCAACTTAACAAGAAAAAAAACATCGAAAACAATAAATTAGTTTATTATTGTTGTTTTTTTAAAAATCAGGAACAGATATAGAAACACATATAAAACATTTTTATTATTTTTATCATTTTTCCTTCAGACTGATTCATGCACAAACAATGGCTTTAATAGGATTGCCATTTTTCATGTATAATTAAAGTTGGAAGGAGAATTTTCCATAGGCTAAATTTTAAAACTTTTAATTTTTAAAAAATTTAGCTTCTAATTAATTATATTTATCTAGCTAATAATTATTTCAATATGAACCATTTACTGATAAATAAAATCTGATTAAATTCAAATTTGGAACACTTTTCAATCCGGACAAAAAGTCGAAATTCAGTACAGTCCCGGCTAATCCGGCATGTTCGATCATTTTGTTTCACTTTTTAAAATCAAATAGGGTGAAGAGGTTAAAAAATTATCTTTTGCTTTGGGCGCGGTTTACCTTTTCTATGCCACTGAATTACAGTGGGCAAAAAAAAGTTCCGTAACATATATATGTAGTAATATACGAATTTTGAACAAAGCTTCTTAACATCAAAAAGAATATAACCTCTATAATTTTTTGATAGAATAACTTAAGCAATTTTAATATTCTACAACAAGGCTTTTAAAATTTTTTTCCGATGGGGATCTCTTTTCTATAGAAACAATTTTTTATGACCCTATTTTTTCCTGAAATGCTTTTTGGTGACCACAAATATCATACAGTAGAAAGGTAAAATAATCAGCTGAATCATTCATTAAGGTTAAATAGAACAAAATCGAATTTAATAAAATCAGTTTGTAAATTTATATGAAAAATTTAAATTTCAAACGAAGGCTTCCTTATACATTATTACTTATCAGTATTGGAGAATTTATATTATGATTTTGATGTCTGTAATTCATGACCCCAACTTTTTACGACGCGACCTCAGATTCTCATGATATTTTTACAAAACGGTATTGTATTGCGAGTGCTGAACAACGCTATTAAAATATCATACCATATCTTTCTGGTATCAGGAAACGGAACGAACCATTGAAGAGCACAAGATAAAATTCATGATAAAATTTATCTAGTTTTTTTATACATTACAATATTAGTTTAATAAAAAGTCAGTCACAAAATCTTTGTTATGATAACAACTTTGTTATGATGTCATATAAGTCTCTTCCGTTTTTAAATTTACTTGCAGAAAGTCTATATAGAATCCTTAAAACACTATTAAGTCAAAATTTGAGTAAATATAGAATTTTCAATTGTAGTAACTTGGAAATTTGTAAAACAATGCGAGGAACAGTCGTCCTACTAAATGGCGACGGATTTGGAACGTAAAAACTACAGAAATTATCGAAATACGGATGTCAACCGTTCAGCACAAATTATTTGAACGACCAACCAAAAATTCGATGATGCTTAGTTTAGTTTATTTAGATAAAATATTAGTTAAATGTAAAGCTACAAGATGGCTATATAGGGATGGACCTCGTTATTTTCAGCCGTGGTCAGACGACGAGAACGACATCTCAGCTGGTATGCCAATTTTTGGACTTCCACACCTCACCAGCAGGAGGCTATTTCATCACGACTGATTTAACGAGCACCAGAGCCGCGTACAAAGCCGATCTGTTGGTTGAATTGGGTCTCGAATCATTGACCTAAGTCGCGTCCCGCTTGGAATGCATTTTGTTGAATTTTACCACAACACTCTCTAACAAATTTTGGAATTTTACATAAATAATAATAATTATAAATAATACATTCCGAATAATAATAAAAATTAATTATATATTTTAAATAAATAATATAAATTATCCCCAGCCCCAACCATTGGACTGATTTCGACAATTTTTATTTCATCTGAAAGACTGTGACCTTTAGATACATAATAAATGGTCGTTATTCCACCCCCACCTTTCATTTTCGAGAGAAATGGCAAACACTCTACTTCACTGTACATTCTCTATGGGGAAAATCTTTTGACTTCCACCGTGAACGACTGGAGCGACTTCGTCAATTTTTTTCGCCATTCGTTTTCCCACTTTGCAAGCATAGCTAACCAATCAGAATACTCCACATTGATTTCGCAAGTTTTAAATTTTTTCTTTTATAATTTTGTCCAGATTTCATGTAATGTTAAAATTTTGAAGTTGCACATTTTTCTATTAACATTAATTTTTTTTAAAAAATATATTTGTGAGTCATACTAAATTTAGATGTATTTTTGTAATTATTTATCATTACTTTATTAAAGGAAAATTAGACTGAGTTAAATTATGATTAGAACAAAATGAAAATTTCTTGAGCTTATAATTATGTCCACCAATGGAGTTTTGTATTAAAAGAATGTATCTACACGACGCCAGCCAGTTCTTTTAAAATAATTTAAATTATTACATTCACACAAAAACATGCACACAAAAAGAGCCGGCCCGTACAAAAGTGTGGCCTGGTGCAAAGTTGACTTGCGGGGCCGTGACAAAAATTTCCTACTACAAAGTAATTTATTGCTTTTTGCTATTTATTACAGTGTACAGTTTGGCATAGTAAGGACTAAGGGAATGCTTGAAAATGATAAATAATTAACTTATTTTTATAAAGTTAGTATTTCAATCACAGAAAAAAATCGGTTATAAATCAAATAACAAAAGTAATTGCTTCCTAAGTGCAATTTTATATGCGATTTACTAGAATAAGTTTACAATATGTGATTTTTGTTTTCTTTCCTTACATATTTTGTAGCAAATTCGTTGACATTTCATCACGTTGTAGTTTTTTTGGTAATACGGATTCGATAGAGAAATTGCTAAGCATAACACTCATTCTTCACTAATGCTACATTTCAAATAATTTTTTTATTATTTTCAATCTTGATTTCAATCTTATTTTCAACCTTTCTCTAGATGTGACGGTAATTGGCAAGGTCAATATAATTTTAGAATAGAAGTAAGATTTGGATACAATTCAAACAAATGAATTTTACATAAATATTATACTATTGAGTCCTTGAAGGGAAAACATGGTGACAAATTTTGATTTTGTTAAATAAATCAATGTAAATTCATTTTGATTATTTCAAAATCTGTCAGCGGCGCGGGGTCTTCAGAAACGCGGGGCCTTGTGCGTTCGCACCTTTCAAAACCCTCTTGGGCCTGCCCTGCACACAAAAGATGAACATTTATCCTGATTTCTATTAACAAAGGCATAGCCGGATTTACACATTTCTACGCCCTAGGCCAAAACATATTCTGCGCCCTAGGCCTAAGCATATTCTGCGCTCTAGGTCTAAGAATATTCTGCGCTCGCTCTCAAAAACGTTAACATAATTTTTCAATTTAACGTACAATAATTCATTTTTGAAACATATAATCACTTAATATTTGCTGAGGTAGGTATTTCGTCAGTCTATACCAAAATTACAGATACAACTGCTTTTCTTTCTTTTTTTTAATGAGCTATTAAGAATTATGTACTCTCTCTCAAAAAAAGAAACAAACACCTAATACTTTGCGTTTTTGTGAGAAACTTATCATTTAAGAATTCGGCCATGAAAAGAAAAGAATAGTAAGAGAGAAAGTGATTCTTTATATGCTATGCATAAACACAAATATACCCGCTACAAGCATTCTAGAATACAGTCTATAGAAAAGGGACATAAATCCCTCTCTATTCAGGAACTACGTCGTTTGTCAGCTAACTGTACACCATTTGCAAGTAGAAAATCAAAAGTTCATTAAAAATGGTGGAATTATTAATTAATAATTGTTCTAAAAATCATAAACGAAAATAAAGCCAAAAAAGGCCAAAAATGCATTTAAGGCCAAATGAAAATTACTAAGGCCAAGAGCATTGAAAAAGGGCCAAATCTAGGAAATGTGGCCTTATAATGGCCAGTATGGGAATCCTGCTGATAGCTCTGACTAACTTGTTGTAATTCGCGCCAAACGATGGCGCTGTTCTTCTGATTCGCCTTTCATAATTTTCATGTTAACAATTAGGTTTTTTCAACTTTCGTTTCTCATTTTGTTATCTAGATCGGTCGTAAGGAAACGAGAAACCACCACGAGAAAATATTTTCTCAACCTATTTCATTAATAGACAATATGTTATAAACATAATGATGCGCGATGTTTGAATTGCGCCGTGCGCTGTTTAAAATCTCGTCGCGAGCTGTGTTATTTGTATTCATCGTTTGTTTACTAGATAAATAGGCTTTTATGAATTTTTGTTTGAGTTTCTCAAAGTTTCCCCAAATTTTTGTTTTTTATTTACATAGGTATTTAGTTGGTACAGTCTTACATAATAAATGACTAAATAAAATTTTATACACAATTAAGAACTAATCTAGGGTAGGGTAGGGAGAAGGTTCAACGCGCGAAAGTCTCGCAAGGGTTTACTGGTTTACAATTTCAGTACAACTCCGGTTAACCTATTTGGTGAGGCTTTAAAAAATGTGGGGATATCGTTTCAAAAAATTCTCGCCTTTGCGATTATTTCCGTGCGTTTTGAATTTGCAATTTCAGAGGCATTTCGGATAATCCGGGTTTCGGTTAACCCGAGTTCGGTTAACCGGAGCTTTACTGCATTTGCATTTATTTTTAGACGTAATAACTCATTATGTACTATAATATCTCATTAATAAAGGTAGTTTAAACTATGAACTTTCCCCAAAACCACACCATTCAATAACGATCTTTTTAAAGTGAGATTATTTGAATATATTCTGTGCTTATATTCATTTTCGCTTTCAAAGCTGGTTAATCGCTGATTCCCCTAGAAATCAACAACAATGCTTTATTTTGTGTTTCTCTCATAAGAATGCATTCATAGAAACGAGAAAAGCGAGAATTAATTGACAATAAAAAGACAAAATTAATTCCAAATACATTATCCTAATGGGAATTTTGTCTGAGCTCAATTACAGCGTAATTGCCTATCATTACATTCATTTTCCATTTCAAATTTGTTGTTACTATTAAGACGCCATAAATATCTGTAAATGGCAAAGAATTTTAATATTTCTCGATCTGAATGCTCCTGTGACAGATCACCTAATTACAGAACATAATGATATTTTTTTTCATATGCTGCATTTCGGATATTTCAATTTCTTTGAAAAACACAATTTTATTTCAATTTATTGGAAGACAAGTCTCAGAGGACTTTTATTTAATTTTAATAGGAGCTGCGTGTTTTATCTTTAAATATATATTTTCAATTAAATGTTTGTAAAGATTTTTCGTTTGAGACTGACATAAATTGAATAATTGAACATACATACATGAGATGTCATTTGAGAGTTGAACGGAGCTGCGTGTTTATAATTGGATGTGAGTAAAACTTTTTTCATTTTTGGGATATTTCCGGTTTTTTTTAAATAAATGAATACTGCGTTATTTACCTACAGAGGGAAATTTTCTAATTGAATCATCGCTGATTGCAGGAACCTCATGAGTTAATAACATGAAACTGTTGAGGTTTTGTTAATTTTTGTTAAATAATTAATTACTTTGTTAATTTCTTTAGATCAATCATCAAAATTTTGACTTTACAAGATGTACAACAAATTTTGAACCATGAAATTTTGAACTATGGCTCATGCTGTTTCTCCTAAATATATGCTTATTTTTTCTCTGTTTTTATCACCCACAGAACTCAATTCGACAAAAAAAGGCAACATTCTTTCTCTTATGAGGAAGGCATGGTCATCAAAATTCTATCATTTAGAAGAAGTGATACAAGGAAAATAAAAGAAAGGAAAGGATAAAAGAATAATGATTAAAAAAAAATGGAAATGAGCTAAATTTTAAAATTTGCAGACAGTTCTATCAATAAATCTGCATTTAATTGGAAATATTTGTTTTAGATTCGAAGTAGAGAAAACACACGCACGCGCACGCACGCACACACACACACACACACACACACACACACAATACACACACACACACACACACACACACACACACACACACACACACACACACACACACACACACACACAAACAACACACACACACACACACACACACACATCTTTACATTAAAGATATTATGTGCATAATATAATTTTAAATCTTAAATTAAAATTTAAAGGAGCAATGAGAGTAATTCTTTTACTTAAAATCTCAATTTATGCTGAATGTTGTCTAAGTAGATATCATTGACTTCTTACCCGAAGTCAAACATTACTATACTTCCTATAATTAGCTTAATTAATCAAATTTTTTATTGAAAGAAACTAATCATTAAACTTTGAACTAGAGAAGAAGTGATACAAGGAATTCAATGAATTTTTCAGTAAATAAGGCTTTTTCATGGCACTATTTATAATTAAGTTTCATTGCTCCGAAATTAAAGGATTTTATTAAAAAAATTTGAATCCATTTTTAAATCAAAACGGATTTTTTCTTTACTAAGTAAACTGTATAACCTAAAGAGAATTAATGATGTAACTCATATTGGCATAAGTTTTTCTTTTACATCAGCAGCAAATGGAAGCCTTTCAAAGTTAATTATCATTCATTATTGCTTTAAGATACAGAAACAAGAAGACATTAACGAAAAATGTTATTTTCATCCATCTAAACATATTGCTTAATAAAGACCGATTCAATTTTGCATCTTTTAGAACATAAAACAATTTTCCAAAATGCTTTACCTTATTTAGGAAGAAAACACAGAGAACAGCTTCTAGTTAATTTACGGGTGAAAAAAGTTTATTAACAGCCAAGAGAAATAATTACTATGTTAAAATTTTCTCCTTTTGGCTGCTTTTGGAAAATTGTTTGAAAAATTCGAATACGTTACAAACTGAAAATAGAAAAATGATTTATTATGTTTTATTTAATAGAGATTTCAATTACCCTCGTGGCTCATTTTAGAGTTAATTAAAACGGAAATAATTTAGGCGAATTTGCTAAAGCTGAAAATCTTATTCTGGTGCATGCATTTTAATGGAACACAAGCTCTAAAAATAATGTACGTTATTTAGATAATTCCTCCTTAATTACCAAACAAAGATTATTCAATTTAAATTCATTTTCTTTTTTTCTGATATGCATTTTTAATGAATATACTCTCAGAAGATTCCAAGTCTTTGTTTAGAAGGCATATATAAAATTTTTATGGACTTTATTTTTAATTTATGCCCTAATTAAAACGATCGATTGCTTCAGAATTTAAATACTGATTATTACAGGTATTGATTTTAATATAATATGAAATGTATTGAAATATAGAGACGTGATTATTTGGCATTTCTTGATCTCCAATAAGCTGTCAAGGTACCCCCATAAAATACCCCGTGCCAAAATAGTCCCCATAAAATATCCCTTGACAAAACAGTCCAAATTCAAATTCTGAATAACATTAAAAAAAGTATATGTAATATACTTTAAGTATATGTATAAGTAATATTTACATCTTTTACACAATAATGAATAATTGTCAGGTATTATAAAAGAGTAAATAATAATATTACTGGCAATAAGCTATTTTTTGTCCGGACTGTTTTGTCTTGGGCTATTTCGTCGGAGCTATTTCGGCACGAGCTATTTTGTCTTGGGCTATTTTGGCGTGTCACGAACTGTCAATAACCTTAAAACTACATTATAATTTAGAGAACTGAGCAAAAAAACTGAGCATTTTCGTTTTTCTTTTTAACAAATTCTTATGTCATTAAAAACTATTTAGAAAAAACTTTGCTAAAAAACTAGATATGAAAGATAACTGTAAAAAAAAATAGTCCATATAATTTTTATCAATATACCTGCTAGATGGCAAGATAAGGTTTTCTATGCTAATATGTTGATTCCTGGTTTTGTTACCGAAATTTCATTAATATTATTTCATCTAAAAATGATACCTCATTCATAAATGGTATCTATCAAAATATCATTATAAAAACTAGGAGAATATAAATACATCCTTCAGGCCTTCCCTTTCTTGATAAGCAAGATATGTGATTGTTTTTGATGAAATGACTCGATAAGCTCATCTATTCAGAATATCAGAAGTTCTTATAAGTTATAATTTTACCAGAAAAAACAGGTTCTAAAATCTTTCTCTCTCTCTCCCTTTTTCAGCTTAAAGTTTATGTTAGCCATTAGCGCTTATCTTTAGAAACATGACATTTTAACTCTTTTTTGTCGTTCGATCGATATTTAAAATGGTCTGAAATATAATGTGCTAAAAATATGTGAAAGATTCCAACATTTCTAAAAAAAATTCTTTCTTTTTGAATACAATATGCAAATTTCTTATTTTTTGATTATGAAACAATCTTCACAGTTTTCTATATTATCAGATATTACATCACAAAATACAATGACGGCCTTTTTTAAACATTTTACTTGAAAGAAAATCTAACAATACAAAATTTGCCAGAAATTTGTTTATCACAGTATTCAAACAGTTAATGATGCTCTTATTACGCTTATACATATAAACTTACTACGTTCCACCATTCACTTCTAGCTGAAAGCTACGAGGAAACTTATCCCCAAGGTTTTCTTTCTTCGGCTGAAGTTTATTCTGAAATTTTGAAAGCTTTTCACTTTGCATTTTTAAGAACATCTTGAATTCTTGTTTTGGAGTGTATCAGCTCCTTTCGTTCTTTGAGAGGACATAAAGAGGGAAATAAAGAGTAAGGCGTTCGCAGCATTCAGAGGAATATAAAAGAATGGATTAGAAAGGCTTTCCGGCATTTTCCCTGAGTGGTAATGGCTTTCAAGTAGAATGTCTCTGTATTTCGGTAATGCTTATACAGTCTTATGCGACTAAGGTGTCGTTAATGAATATGTTCGCAAATGAGGATTAATTTAGAAAAAAAAGTTAAATGGAGATAGTATCACCAACATGGATTAAGAGAGCGTTGATAGCATTTAGCCTCTACTTTTAACAATTTTCTTCAACTATTCTGAACTTCCTTTGTGTACCGTAGATATAACAGACTAGTAATTGGTGTTTCAGTTGTTTTTGAAAAGGGAAAGCAAACAGTTGGTTGACCCAAACACACAGAAAACAAGACCCCTCCTTAATAATTGTTGCGGTTAAGTTGCTACGCGTTCCCGTGAGGAATTTTGAGTTCCCAATTTACATTAGAACTCAGTGCTGGAACAATGAGGTGACTGAGGTTCAAATAGATCTTGGTGTTGTCTCATTCAATAAATGACGAACAAACTTTAAGTTAAAATCTGTATGCATAACTATATATACCAGCAGTTGAACACAATTAAGCATTAATAAAAACTGCATTCTGCAGTAAAGATATAGCAAGTTGCAGGCATTGAACAGCGAAGATTTAAAATACAAGCACACCAAAAGCAAGGAAATGGCGGTTAGAAGCTAGTACAATGCCAAATACATAGCGAACTTGAATACTACAAAACAGGAATAATAATAATCCGATCAATTAATTCAAAACAACTAATGCTTGTCAGTTATATTTACGTCCCGTTTTGTAGCAACACGAGAGTTAATTTGGGACCGTCCTCATAATTTTGAACTTCGATCAGATGATGAGGACGACGCCTGGGCTGGCACCCCTTCTCCAAACTTCCGCACCACACCCGCGGGAGGGCATTTGGCCCCGACAGAATTGGCATGCGCCAGGCCCGCTTAGGTTTTGGCTGCGGTTCTTCGGTGGTATCGGGTTTCGGGTCCGGACCCCTCCGGTCCCGGGGTCGAGACCTTACCACTGTGGCACCGCGGCCCGCAATTAATGTTTGGAAAAAAAAAATCAAAAGTACTATCTTCCCAGTATTTTCTTAAAACGCATGTGCAATGATATTTATTTTATACTTCGATCAGAGATATACGTTTATTAGTTTTATGTTTTTATGAACTTTTACGTTTTCTCTGCCTGATAAGATAATAAATAATTGAAAAGTATTATTCAGTCTCCTCATTTTTCTCTTTATTTTATGTGCTGTAAATCAACTTATTGAAAGATTCAGAAGAAAATTTTATTACTGATAACAACAATTGATGCAGATCCTTTTTGAAAGTTAAATTGTGCGTAAGTTGATTGTAAAATTACAAGTTTTTTTCTCTCCCTTACTTGAAATAGAAAGTGCTGAATTATGAGTATATATTATGTATTATATTTTAGAAAAATAAATGGCATTTTATGACTCCATTTAATGACTTATTTCTTAGAAACAAACAAAGAATTTCGTTTCGAAATAGAGATCTTGCTCATGTTTCAGACCTTGTTTTTGTTTTTCTCGGCAAAAAACAGCCTGCTTGCTTTTTCTGAATAAGGTTTTTTAAAACTATTAAGGGTTCTTCTTACTTACTTTTGTCTTTATTTCAAAACGCACACACACATGGACGTTCACTTGGCCATGCACAAAAGATACGATAAGCTTTCTAAACTTTTTAATAGCTTCTCTCTGTTACATATTTACAAAATTACTACTTCGGACTTAATGATCATCCCGTACATTACAGTTGTGATGAATTAACAGGCTATGAAAGAAAGAAAAATATCTCACCAAAAGCTATTTTTGGAGATAAAATTCACACGTTTAATTCGAAAACCTTTCGCTCAACGAAGATTGGCTTTTCCTGTTCTGATTAACAAATCGCAGTTTCTGATGTCAGATAAATTAGACTGTACTTGCTTTAAGCGCTATTCATTAGTAGACAGTTTCTGCTGTATGGCATAAAGACCGAAGGCAACGGGGCAGAATAACGTACCTGATAACTTTTGCGGAAAATGTGTATTTCCGAGGTGAATACGAAATTGTTCAGATAACTGCTCTGCTGCTTAGCATGATTTATCTCTGGGATATTCACAGAAAATTTACCGTAAGTTTGAAAACTCAAAGTGTGGAAGGAGAATTAGGAAAGACACTTCAAACAAAAGTTAAATGTAAATATATATGTAAAAGGATGAGGAGAATTTTACTAGAGGTATAGTTCTCAAATAGGACATCTAGATGCAGTTAACCTGATTATTACTAAAGCTATTTAAGCACAAAATATGTCTTATAGTTGCGCCAAAGCAATGAAAAGGAAAGAAGAAAACCTCTCTACGGCTGACACAACAATACATGAATTTTTGGTTAAATTAAAGTTATTAAAATCACAATAAACTAGTCACCAATTTAAGCAAGTGATATAGCTTTTTAATAAGATTGGTCAACTTCCAGTTAAATCAAAATCTTTTTCTTCTTTTAATCTTCTTTGTAGAGAAACTCGGTTAACCATCCGTTTGGTTTTGATTTATTGTCCTTATTCTGTCAGTTGATTAAAGGGAAAAGAAATAAATTAGACGCAATGCTGGTGGATTTTACAGAAGACGGTTAGAGTATTACTGACACGGCTGAATGATGCAGGAATGAAATATACAAGGGCTGTCTTAACAAATTTGAACGCCCAGGGCTAGAGTTATTTGACGCCCTATCAGGGCCATAACTAGAAATTTGAGCACCTATGTCCCAAAGAAGATTTATATCTAATAAAATAATTGACGAGAAAACTAAAAGTAAAAAAGTCAATTGATCTTTGATTTACTCTTTACGGTTTAGCAAATTGGAACCTTTTCACATTTAAAATTAGAATTAAATAAAATTTTTGATTCAAAATTGTAATAAAATCAAGCGCCCTTGGGTCAATGGCTCCTCTGGGTTACAGCCCTATTTGTCCATTGGATAAGATGGCTCTGGAAATGCAGCGGCATTTTTGTATGTAGATTCTTTTGTAGTCCCTAATTCTGAAACAGTCTAGAGTGATTTTATTGTCATGGCCACATAATTCACATCATGCTCGGTCGAATAGTGACATCGTGCTCGGTGAAGGATTCCTCCAGCATATTCCAAAGATATGAATCCAATGGGAAATGCTTGGGTTATTTTAGGAAGAAGGTTTACTTAAATCATTTATCAGTCAGAGAGAGTTCAGCATCCGGTTATTGCTGTTTTACAGGAATAAGAGAGAACTTGAACAATCTTTAGTGGCTACATACGAGACAGCAATGTAACCTTATTTCCCATCAGAGTAAACTTACCCTTTATTAAAACTAATTTTTATTCCAGAAAAAAAACCCATTTTATTACTTTTTTTTTGATTAGCAAAGATATCATCTTTTTATTTTCCGTCAAAAAAAAAAAAAAAAACACCCTAGAATGAAATTTAATTATTCTTTGTCCTTTGCGTAATTTTCTTTTTCCATAGCTTACAAGTCCCGTGAATTATAATGTCAGCCAGCAAAACTTTTTCTTTTCTGTAGTTTAGAACCAAAATAATGATATTCTCTATTTTTTCTTAATACTGCGTATGATTTGATTCTAGCTTCAAAATGCATAATCTGTGCTTTGTTGGTGTCGTTTTGAGAAACATAAATACTAAAACTCACTAAATAATTCACTAAATAATTTTTTCACATTCTATAATTTTAAAGATTACATCTTCTATTAAAAAAATTAAAGGAGATTGTAATGTCTAGTCCGAAATGTCGTAGCATGATAAAGTTCTAGATTTGATTCGTTCGTATTTATATTATTTTTAAAAATTTACTCTTTATTATAGCAACGATAACGTGCACACAAATATCGCACATTAATATCGTCGCAACACTCCTGCAGTAACTAAAACAATGAAAAGTATTATTGCAAAATATACTTAAAATATTTTTTAAAAAAATATTAAAATTAGAGAAAAAATTGCACGGAATTAAAATTGATATAAATGAAAAACTTATTTTTCGAATTTTGAATTGGTGTATAATTGGTTCATGTACAATAATAGGCTCCTAGTGTGATAGTAAGATACTGCGGAAAAACGTAAATGTTTCTTTTAATTTTGAATTAAAAATCTAATTAAACTTTTTATAAACTTTTCTTAGTGTGCACCTACTACCCAAGAAGTAACTACCTGCCAAATTTGTTATCTCTAGGCTCAATGATCTGTCCTGTAGAACGTTTTGAACGATTTTCGTATTATGCATCATTAACGTGACCAATTATTTTTTCCCTCAGAACGGGGCATCTACCAATTTTTAGATAAAAGTATGTGTATTTAAGGAGACATATTTCCTCAATTTTTATTTATTAATGAAAAGAACACGAATGGAAATGGCAAAATAAATAATTTATGTGATCTAATTTACTTATGTTTAGTTAAGTATATTTGGTAATGATTTAAAGAAAAAGAATGAATGAAATTCTTGGCAATATTTTTTAAAATTAACTTTGATAATTAACTTTGCTTTAAAAATTGGGACTTGCATCTGTGTTTTTTCGCTCATCCGCAAGTTATTCAATATGTGAAAAATGCCGGGATGACCGAATATATTCAATAATATTGTCGTACCTTTTTGGAAATGGCTACTGCGGGTTATTGCTCTCTTTCTGAAAAAGGGACATTTCGGCGTCCTGAAGCTGTTCTTGGGGACAACGGCTACCTAAAAATGAGACGGCCCTGTTCAGAACGGGCGTATTGTCAGATTATGCATCATGGCTGTCGCATCACGCATGAGCATGACATCCAGTGTATAGACATTATCATCTAAACGTGTGTTCATCATTCAAAGAATTTTTAAGGTTTGTTCGATAAATTTGAACATGTGTCTAATGACCCTATTTTAGCAAAGAAAGCAAAAAATACAAATGCTTTTTACATAAAAAAGTTATATATTTTTATTTATTTATTTTTTTTACGCAAAATTATTTCTTCTGCTTAAATTCTTATCTTGATCAAAAATTCTTACTCTCTTCGGGATCAAATCATTTATTCCAAAATACGATTTCCTGTGCAACACTGGTTCCATCATGATATTAAAATTTTGTGGAAATGTGTACAGAATACGATATGGCATGCTAGGACGCAGGGCCGGATTCAGCTCTCTAGGGGCACTTAGGCAAACGAAGTCTTGGGGGCCCCTTTTCCTTTAAGATTCTTATAAAACCAGATATTTTTTATTGATTTTAATTTAATATCTAGATGAGCAGTTTTGAGATGCAAATTTTGACAATTGGCAAATTTTGGCTGAATTAGCAAAATATTTAATTGAGGATCATTTCCAAGAGAGTCGGTTTCAGTATATCGCGTATAAAAAATGCAAAATTAAAATTTAGAACTAATTTTATACAAAATAAAAAAAAACATTTTAAACATATTCTAAATTCTATTTATTTATACGATAGGGTATTTTTTAAAAAAAATATAAAGCATATATTTTTTTTAGCATTATAAAACAGCAAAATTTTTCAAAAGGTAATTAATTACGAATGTTGTTAGAATAATGTTCTAAAATTTAAAAGATATTTGTTTTTAATTTAAATAGGTTCGAGTACACGACCTTTGTGATTGAAATAAAAGCACACAATTAAATTACTTTGAAAGCACCACAAAAAACATCTCGAGTTTTCGGGGCCCTTAGGTATTTGCCTACTTTGCCAATTTAATAAATCGGCACTTCTAGGACGAGAATAGCGTATACTTTCTTTGAAATAGATGGCCTTCCATTCAAGTGAATCATTTAATGAAAAACGAAAATTTACTTTTCTTTCCTAAAACTGAACATAGATGGCGCTAGCTCTATATGCTTTCTTTCCTGGCTCGAAAATACGCGGAACAATAAATAGTATTTATTTACCCCTTTTTTTCCGTAGTTCAGGAACATTGTTGATAACGATTCGGCCACAGTGTGCGTGAGGCGGAAACATTACTTCAGCAGAAATAATTTTTTATGCTTGCGTTTTCTGAGGTTTAATATGTAAATCGTTTAACATGAGCGTTTATCTTTGAGTAATGGAAGTATCTATTCTATTAAATTTATTCCAGGGAACACAGGTGATGATTCCAGGATGATACAAGTTTTATGATTTTTGTTTCTTTCAAAGAAGGAGATTTCGTAATAGGAAAAACGATGCAGGATTTCTAAAGATGGTTATTCCATTTAAAAGAACTTTAAAAGAATTATCTGTAACATCTGTTTTAGGTTTTCTTAGTTTAAATTTATGCTCTGATATGAAATAAATGTTGCTATTCTTTTGTTTTCGCTTTTAATTTCTAGAAGAGTCTTTACCGAATTTGAAATCTGGAAACTAATAAAGTTTTTATTTCGTTTTATTCTTTGCCCGAAAAATTCCTGGAATGCATCTTGTTTTCTGAATATTTGAGATTAAAATGACTTGGATATATTTTATTTGGCATATCCCTTTTATCATTTCTGCATTCTTTTGTAAAAAAGTAAAATAGTTGTTTGAAAGGAAGAATTTAATTCGAAAATGAATTGTATTCACTTTTTTGTAGTATTTCATAAATGCTAAAAGCCAAAACTCAAAACGTAAAAATTCTCAAAAATAATATCAACTAAAAACAAATTGAAAAAGAATATAAAGATCGTGTGTGCAAAGGTTAGTTCAATCAATCTTATTGAATTTTAATAAAGTTATCGTGTTTCGCAATAAAAATTGTGTTCTTTTTTTTAATATGACACCTCATCTATACTTGATATGCTTTTTCTTTTTTCATCATTTAAACAGCAATAAAAATAATTGAATATTAAAATTAAAGAAAAAAAACTTTGCTTTTATGCTGTGCATTTGAACTTAAATTCCCTTATAATTATCAAGCACTTGAAGAATTGATATATAGGGCTAGCATAAATGCTTTATCAGTACGCATCTTTTCATGTATCACCCAAGTTTGTAGGTCTTATACTTCTAAATAAATGTGTTTTGATATCTAATATATTAATTGTTATTTATAATAAAATCTGGAGTTTCTGATTAAATTGGAACCGAAAATTTAAGAAAAATTCATTTGAAAAAGAAAAGCTTCTAATATTCAAAAGAATTTATTAACAATCCCCATTTCTGGCGTATAAGACGGGATTTATTGGTTACTGAACTAATTTTTATTGCACAAATGACAAAAAATATATTGAATTTTTTTATAAAAAGAGAAGTTGTTACTTTTTTTTTTATCAAGAACTTTCAAAGAAGAATATAACAAGAATCTAGAACGATCTCTTAATACAAGCACGCCAAAGTCAAAGGCTAAGAGTGGTTAAATAAACAAAGTCAACGAGGCACGTCCCAAAAACTATTCCACCTACATCGCAGTGCTGAGTCGACGGCGAATTTACTATGATAGGTAAGGGTCTCAAAACAATCTTGCGCCTGTGGTCCAAATTGTCAAAATACGCCAATGACACCTTCCTGATGGAATCAGATTTTTCTTTGATAAACACCCATTAATATCAATCGCTCATTCCGCCAAGGTGTCTTGCAGAAAAATTCCATGTTGATTGTTCTAATCTCATTTGGTCCAGCATATCCAGCCGAATCCATGTGCTAGATATGGTAGACCAAGTACGTCTCTTGATAAAAGGGAAATTTGGCATTTTTTTGGTGAAATCGACTTTGGAGTACCTAAGTATCAGATAAGGTAGACATTTGACATAGTTTCAATCTGGCTCCCCAGGGGGCGCCACGAGTATATGGATGAGAAGCCGCCGGATAAGTAAGCAGTGTCTCGCTTCCCTGGTGGATGCAATAATGGTTGGGGCTTGCCCTCTGCCGGTGACAGTGCGTGTCTCCCGTGATCGGTGATGGCTACTAGGACTCCGGTACTTGAGCGATTGTAGTGACCGTCACTCAGATATATCGGAAGGTTTAGCGCTGTGCCGGGGTGATTTTGATATGTATTAGTTTCAATATGGGGGTTGCCTTCCTGGAAGACTTTCAGGGGAACTCGTCCTCATTCGTATTTCGGTTAGAAGCAAGCCATAAAATTTGCAACGACCAGTTGTAACGCAGCGAGCAATTCGTTGCCTGTAAAATAGTTTTAGCAAATCGTTCGTTTCTGTTTCCAACCCCATGCATCAGATGCTTATCTGCTAGCTCTGGATTATACTACATTGTTGCGAGTCGTAAAAGGAATGACGCCTTCGCCAATGTAAAATTCCTGCAAAAAGAACTCCATTCAAGAGAAGTCTACTTTTGTTTACTCTAAAGTCTTTTACAATTTGGATAGATGCTTTTCGAGCAAAAGAAACCGAGAAATCACGTGATGTTACAATAAAAAATGATGCTATTTTCTTGTTGAAAGCTTTTGATCTAGATGGATCGAGTTTCACTCCAGTTGAAGAAACAGAGAGAAAAAAAATGATGACTTATGTTTTGTGTTTTATCATATATGCTTATAACTACATGATATTTTTAAATGACAAAAAAAACTCAATTATCAAATACAGAACAACCCCGATTAACCAAACTAAAGGGCCAAAAGCCTTTTCGGATAACGAGTTTTGCGGCTAAGCCTGCGATTATTATTTTGTACCTAATTACAGCCTGTAATTCTGAAAAGTTTTGAGTGTAAAACGAAATCACAACTGTGTTTTTCAGGCTGCAATCATGTTCTTTATTAAGGTTAAACTTCCGTTGGGCGCAATAGTGGCACTGACGAGTTCGGGCGCAATATGCTTGACAGGAACAGGTAAAAAATATCGTAATTGATATTGTTAATACCCATTAATTTTAATTTTAGCATTCTAAAATTAAAACTGACTTTCTTTGGGTGGCTTAAAAGAAAAAAGTGGGGATATCGTTTCAAAAATGTCTCGCCTTCGTGATTATTTCCGTGCAGTACAGTAAGTGTTTTTCGGATTTGCAATTTCAGAGGCATTTCGGATAATCCGGGTTTTGGTTAACCCAAGTTCGGTTAACCGGGGTTTTAATGTATATAAATGTTGAATTTTGTACGTAGACATAATTTCAAATTATTACGGGTAATTTACCCTCAGATAGTGAGGGAAATTTTTTATCTTTTAACCTCTTGGTAAAATTAAGAGACTACTAAGTTATTTTATTTTTCTTACATGGATAAGCAAAGCATGTTAAAACGCTTGTGAATTACAGAAATTTCCTGCGTCTTTTTTCTGACCGGGAATTTTCGGGAATGTGATTTGCAACGAAAAACCTGAAAAATCCCTCGGTATTGTGCTAAATCTTCTCTGTCTGAGAAAGGATTATCGGCAAAAAAGAAATCTCCCTGTCTTGGCTAAGCACATGCCCAGAGTCCTATAAAGAAACTGACCGGTGAAAATGCCACTGGCGACTTGCGAATAATTCTCCTGGGAGTCTGTTGAGATACAGTCTTCAAGAATTGTATCTGATGAACGACAAAAATATTTGGAACTTTACTAGAAGGGTCTGACTTGTGTTTTATCTTTGACAACTGAGATGTGAGGAAAACACAATTGAGCATATAACTTCCCGTCTATGTGAAATGTTCTATTTATATAAATAAAATGAAACATATTATAATAAAAAGCAATAGTAAATACGAATATATAAGTTGAAAAAAGGGACTGAGCATAAAACATAATTATCATAAATAAATATTAGTAGTTCTTTTTAACCAAAAATTTAAAAAATAACTGTATGAAACAAACAAAAATAAAGAGAAATTATATTTTCTTAACAGGCGTCTTGATGCTGCATCACTTTTTGAGCAGTGAAAAAAATATTAATAAAATCAGATATTCGAGAACTCAAGAGAAAGAATTAAAAAAATAACTAATCAATTATAGCGATCGATTAATGGACAATCTTCTCGGGCAGTGGTTCCCAACCTTTTTGGTTGTGCGGACCACCTGTCATGTAAAAAATATTTTGAGGCCCACTTACTAAATGTACAAGTAAAAGAAAATACAAACACATATAATACGTGCATATATATGTCAGTAATTAGTAAAGCTTACCGTAAAGGATTAAAAATACATTGTTTATACAGCTAATCCTTTATTGATATGACTTAATGTAAAAAAATAAAAGCAAGCGGCAGAGATTCAAAATGAAAAAACTCAATCGGATTTTTGACATTGTTTGTCTTCCATGAGTGAGTCAATATCTGGATTAAAACGTGACAGTTTCAACCTTAAGCCACTTTCTACATTTATTTTATTTTCTGTACTTATGTTTTTAAAAAAATCTAAAGTTGAGAAAGCTTGTTCACATAGATAAGTGGTAGAAACCCCATCAAATGTCTCATTGCAAGTTTAGCAATTGCTGGATACTCTCTGTTGCCGCAGATTTATACAGAACGGGACCAATGATATTGTTCTGAAAACGATTTTAGATCGGTCGCATGGTAGTTCAGTTAACGAGTCTTCTTCGTTTGATGTTACTTTAACTTCCTTTACCCCTTGACTTTGACTCGTGACTAACGTTTCGTGGCCCACCAATAAGTTATCCACGGCCCACAAGTGGCAATGATATTGTTCTAAAAACTATTTTAGAACGATCGCAGGGTGTTAACGAGTCTTCTTCATTTGATGGTACTTTAACTTTCTTCTACGCCTTGACTTTGACTCGTGATTAACGTTCCTCGGCCCACCAATAAGCTATCCACGGTTCACAAGTGGCCGCGGCCCATAGGTTGGGAATCCCTGTTCTAGGGACTAATGACAAGGGATCGCTTGATTTATAGTGTTTTATAGCAACAAATGAAACAATAATTGACTTAAGAAGATATTTTAATAGTGAATGTTGTGCTACGTTTTCCGAAAAATACTTTACTAAAGGAGATTGATTGAAATCAGTTTCATCCACTGTCAACGTGCATATGTCTAGCTAGGTATTAAAATTTTATGCATAAAAGTGAAAACTTTTAAGCAATATTAAGGCTAAAATATTATAAAATTAAATTACCAAACTAGAGTTAAAGGGAAAGCTTTTGATCTCATTATAACAATCCTTCTTATTATAACAACAATATGGGCTTCATCAAACTTATAAAACATTTTTTTTTTTTGGTTGGGAAAAGTTAATGCTCAGGCAGGTATACAATATGCCTATTTGAGCATTTTCCAGTTTCAACCTTTTTAAGACCTATTTTAAAAAGAATCATTGATTTAAATATACTTAGATGTCCCTTCAGGCTTAAAAGGTAAGCCGAAATGCTGAGCAATAAACCAAAATTCAGACTGCAGAAAGCGGTAATTCGATTTAAACAACAACAACAACAACATAAAACCATATTGTTTTATTGAAGCAAATCTTCCTATTAATTTAAAAATATCTACTTTAAAATTATGAGGCTTTATGTAAATAAAAAAATCTTTAAAAGAAGGTAAAATGAAAAAAATCCTAGAAGGTAAAATGAAAAAAATCGTAGAAGGTAAAATGAAAAAAATCTTAGATTTATTTAGTTTAGTTTGTTTATATTTACGTCCCGTTTTGAAGCAATACGAGGGCTCTTTTGGGACGGACTTCGTAATTCTGAACCGCGTTCAGATAATGAGGACGACACCTGAGCTGGTACCCCCTCTCCAAACTTCTGCACCACCCTCCCCTCCTCCCCTCCGGGCCTCTTAAGGCCTTAAGCCAATTAGGCAGGCTGGTCCGGGGTGGGTTGTAGGCACCACACCAGCGGGAAGACATTTTGCCCAAGTCGGATTTAGCGTGCACCAGACCAGCTTACACGGCGAGTTTTCGATGGAATCGGGTTTCGAATAAGGCCCGAGGTCGAGACCTTACCACCAGGCCAATGAAAACCAGTTTAAATGAGAAACTCTTTTCTGATTTTGTTCGTTTTATAATGCTTTTAATAATAAATAAAATATTTTTAATGTTCAATGTAAATTAACGGTTTATCGCAATGTATCAATTCAATCTTGATAGAATTCAAATAATTTCAAAATAGCTTTTATAGTAGGGTCGGCCGAAAAAAAACTTTTTTTCTTTTCGAAACGCTATAGTGCGGAAAACTTGCCTCTAGGGTAGATAAATAAAATACAAAAAAAAACTTTTTCTTTTGCTTACATCTGGCGGTAGCGCATCGACCTTAAACTTTTCGAAAAAATACAATTTTCATAATTTTTCTAATAACTGGAAAAAAAACAAATAACTTCTATAAGTAACTATAGGTATAGTTTAGTAGAAAAAAGTGTAGGAAAGATAAATAAATGAAAAAATAATATATTTCAGAATTTGCTAATACCGCATTACGTTAAAAAAAACACAATTTTTTTACAAAAAATTGACAAATTTCCCTTGAAACAAAAAGTTGTTTCTGATTGTGTAAAATTTCAATTCGCAATAAAATATAGTCATTAACTTGCCTTTAGTTTCCTTTAGTACTTTGAAATAAGATTTGCTTGAAAAACCTGGCATTGAAGATCTTGAAAGAAGTGTAGTTCTTATGAAACTATCTCTGGAATTGGAACCGACGAATTTTTGTGATGCCTCGGTTACCAGCTCGCACACCTCGTTCCACTGCTTCGGTGTGACATGGGAACTTGTCAAAGCTCCACTCAGCAGTTGTTCCACCTGATTGGACCTAAGACCAAATCTCTTGATTCGTGAATCTTCGCAGCAAAGGTGATGGTGAAAGTGAAGTAATGTTCCATTGGGTGGATGCAGGGTGGATGAATACAACCACTTCCACCACAGGGCTCTGAGATCCCACGCGAATGCCATACCCCGCACAACTTTAAATTCTCCCCTCTCCCATGATTAAAACTTATGAAAAAAAAAACCCACAAAAAAGTTACACTGAAGCAATTACAGAAAAAAAAACTCATTGTCTGGGCAACACACTCTTAAAGAGTTGGACATTTACAGATGGACATGACAATAAACATTTAAACTACAGAACTTGATTAAATATAATACATGCAGGAAACACACACAAAAAATTCGGAAAATATACACAATTAAACACAAATATATAAAAACTGTTCTGAATAAAAAATGAACGAAGAATTAAAAAAAAATAAAATAAATTTTGACACAAATTGTTTGTACTGTTGGTATTTTGTCAGTTGATTTTTCTTGCTCCTAAAAATCGACTTTCTTCCGTACTTATACCACATGCAGCTGAAAATTTCAGTAAAGCACGAATCCAAGGATGTATAGGGAATTTGTATTTAGGCAGTTTGCATTTTTCTCAGATTTCCCTAACGTTTTTCATTAGGAGTTTGTCTCTCTTGTTACTGTCTGACGGTTGAATGACTGTTTGAGACACTTCCCTAATTACAAAACGCACATAAACGCAGACGGGTTTGTCCAAACAAGGTACATAAGCTGAAGACACAATCAGAATTTTTTTCAAATATTTTCACTGGATGGCTTGCTGACGCCTGGATCTCGAGCTGATTTTCTGGAGACTAAAACATTTAAATGCAATAGATTCTTAAACTGACACAGATGTATGATAGAAGTAATTGCGCATGTCATCTATCATCTAACTGATCATTGTCTTACGTTGAAAGTGACACTGTATTATAAGCAGAAAATTTAAGATGCCGCAATGGATTCAAAATTTAAACTGGTTCTGCTCATTGGATGTATATCACGTGTACATTCTGTCGTACATGGTACACAAAACAGTACCTGGAATTGCTGATTTAAAAGCTCTGCGTAGAAGATATTAAAAAAACTTCTTTTTTTTTCTGTACTTTAGCAGTAGCGTACTTAATTATCATGCAAAGTTGAAGCGGGATCTGTCAATAAGTTGGTTTGAAGCTGTTATTTTTACAGTCGACCTCAAATACCTTCTGCGATTTTTACAATGAATAAAAATATGTGTATAAAAAGAGTTTTCCCCAAATTTTGTGTTGCCTACAGAGTTTCTTGAGATGAATCGTTAAAAACTTTGGAAAAGGAATACATTGGAACCTCGCTTAACGAGCAACTCTCTTAACGAGTAATTCGCATAATGAGCAAAATAAATTTTTTAAAAATGACTCGCTTAACGAGCGACGTTTCGCATAACGAGTGAGGATCCTGGATTTTGCGCCTGCTCCTGTCATATCCACGGAGCTTTTATTTTGCTTTAATTCTTATCAAACATGGTGTCTAGGGACCAACCATATTCTCAGAGAATATTATAAATATCATCTCCACATCGTTTCCTACCTCGAAATGATCGAAAATGTATGGGAAAGAGTTACCAAGAGAACCGTCACTTCTGCTTGGAAGACGCTTTGGTGTTGTAGAATGTGACATTGAGGAGTCTGAGACAGTACCCTGTGGAGCTTATAGTTAACGAGGTTGTGTCTTTGGCCAAGATCAGCAGACTGGAGGTGGATAACAATGATATCGATGAACTCGTGGAAGAGCACAACCAAGAGCTCACAGCAAGAAGTTATGAAGGAGCGTTTTTCAGAGAGGTAACAGAAAAGCAACAATCTTTTAGCGCAATAAGAGAAATGCTGAAAGCATGGGAAGCTGTTGCATTATACATTGAGAAGCATTTCCCTAATAAGGCAGTGGCTATGCGCGCTACACATTTATTTAATGATAATGATGAGTCGCGTTTTCGTCATATTTTGAAGCGTCAGTAAAAAAGTCTCTAGACGGCTTTCTACTAAAAGAGAATTAGGTATGTATCATAATTCAGATAAAAAATCAAAAACTCTTAGACTCCCTAAAACACTTAGAAAAATTAGTAGAATTTATAAATGAAGCAATGAACTCAATCCTGAAAATAATAATATATATCATGAATGATAAACTTATTTTTTCGATTTTTTTGTTTAGTTTTATGCAAATCATATCCGCATGTCATGTTCGTTGATTCTACTATAAAAGAAAAGATGAAGATTATTCAAGCTCCTTGACATTGATACATATAAGTTTCTTTAAATAAAAGTGAAACTTAAAATTTTTTGAGTACTTTTTTCGGCAAGGAACGCTTTATGGTATTTTACATTAATTTATATAAGATAAAATATTTCGGTTAACGAGGGTTTCGCTTTACGAGTTAGCTTCTGGAACTAATTATGCTCGTTAAGCTAAGTTCCACTGTACAGTAAATCAATTCTAACTGAACACGAGCCTATAAGTGGTATAGATCATTCAAAGAGGACCACGAGAAATAGCCGAGGACATGTCTCCTTCCGATGTGCCTTCAACTTCTTCGACTGAAGGAAACATCAATAAAATACCAGTTATTGCCTCATGCAGCTTGAAAGAGATGTCTCGTGATCCGGGCATACTACTGTGATAAAAAACAGTGGGAGTGGCCTCCCCTAAACTTTCTCGTATATTCATTTCTCAAAAACTCTCGTATAGCGTGTCAGTTCCCCGCACCCTCGCTCGGATAAAAATTTCCAATCTGTTCTATTCCCAGAACGCAACTAGTTTCTCCATGACACGTAGAAACAACAAAACAAACGGAAATAAAATAATCCGAGCAGGATCAGAATTCACCAAAAGGAAGAAGAAGGAGCCAAAAGGGAAGAAAAAGGCGCCAAGCAGGAGTCATTAAGCAATAAGCCCCTGAATATCATGCACATTGCTTCCAGTACGCATGCGTGTGGAGATCAGAAGTAAAAAAAATGAATATCCAATTTGAGCACCTCTTTTTTAACCGATTGAATTGAAAATTGGGAACAGTTCTATAATTAATGTTAGCATCAGTGATACTAAGTTTTATTTATCTAAGCTAAAGGGCTTATGAGATATAATTTTTAGAAGTATGCGATTATACAGATCGACAGACAGTCAACCCTTTGACAGATTTGGCCCAAACTTTTATATGGACCTACATTCCTGATGATAAAACTGAGTACCAAATTTTATCTATTTATCTATTCATGATTTTGAGTTATAGTGTTCACATGACCGCGGACAGACAATAGACTTCCCGTGGACGGATTTTGTCCAAAATTTGATAGAAACCTACAAATTATGTGTCAAGACCACATACAAAATTTCATCCCTGTAGATTTAATAGTTTTTGAGTTATCATGTTCACAGACACGCAGACAGACATAATCCCAAAATTGTGTTTTACGGGCTCAGGGTGATCTAAAACTGGAGATTCATCAAAATCTCGAGTTCGAATTTTTTGACTATTGCAATACTTTCTCTTTGTATACTTCTTATACGAGAAAGTAAAAATATAAGTTTCTATAAGATTCCTTGCGCTGGTTATTTTTTTCAGTACAAGTCAATAACTAACTCACTGTGCTGTTAGACATATTTATTAACATCCAATTATACAGAATTTTTGTTTCATAAAATCCAACAAAAAAATAATATTTTCTCAAACAAAACTACCCATTTACAATTTTTTCAGTTTCTTTTTTTGTAATAATCTGAATATAGTATTTGCAGGAAGGTTTAAAATAAATCTATCTATTACCACACCTTTCTTAGTAAGGCAAGAGTAATGAAAGCTACATTATTGACCAAACTCTATTGATAAACGAAGGTGATTCAACTGGATTTTACAAGATTCAGCAGCCTTTTCCTCCTCATTAGAGAAATACAGGGGCCTTCCAGGTTTCTTTATATGAAGTTGCTTTCTTTTATAACAAATTGTTAGCTTGGGTATACCAAAAATGGTTTCTACATCTTTAAGAGATCACCTATCTGATGAAATGGCATTAGGGCAAGCTTCTAGTGTTTTTGAAGAGTAATTCATTAATTATGATGAGCCCATATGAGATATACCCTGAGAGTATTCAGAAGGAAAACGAATGGTTTATTATTATTTATTAATACTTAAAGATAAATTTAAAAACCAGCGGGGGTTTCTTCGTATTGCAAATTCCATGGTGCAAAGAAACCCTCTTTTTCGGCGCAAGATACCCCGCTACCGAAAGAAATTAATTGCAATCTAACTAACAAGTATAACTGACTTTCAAAGCAACAGAATGGAAGCTGGATTTATTATCTCTCACACTGAAATGCACTTGCTTTCAGAAATGCTGTACTTTCTTGACCAGTGACAGAATTTTTAACATTCAAATTTCCGCTGCAAAGCTGGCTCATTGTTTTCTTCCTTTTTTACTCTCCTGAATGATTGTTATATACGTTAAAGAATGAAATAAACTCGTCAGTGTTGCCAAGAACCGAGGAAAAAATCTCATTCCCGTATCCGTTATCACTTGGGCTCTATTTCCATTTTCAGCCTAAATTTTATAATGGTGCAAAATTACCTTCACTGGTGCAAAGTGAACCTCGTTTACAGTATATATTTATCTTAAAAGAAGCATTTTCGATTCTTTTTGATCACATGAAAACGTTCGTACGATTTTAGTTTAGCATGTGACGCGTTTTGGCACTGCTAGTTCCTCAAAAACTGAATTTTCTTTGAGAAGAGCGAGCTTGAACTATCCATTTCCAACCCTACACTCATGAAATGCAACATAGCAGCTGATGAGATGTGGATGTCTGAGTATTGAGGAGAACCTACCACTTCGTGAAAGGCGATTCGATCCCATTGAAGCCACAGAACAAAATGTGTCGACGGAACTGAAGACTATACCGAGAATTGTCGACGATTGGAATAATCGATGGCACATGTGGACTATCACACTGTTACTTCAAATGAGACCCAATTTGAAGACGACAACAAAATTTTAATCATTAAATGTTTTAAGTGTTAGTGAAAAATTCCCTGTAGGGGAAGTGAGATGGAGTAAAACCGGAGTGAGAGTGGGGTAAGACCGGGTACCCTTGATTCTGACTCCTTTATTTTTCCTGTCTAATAGATGAATACTGAATTACACTCTACTAGTCAAGAAAAAGGAAGAATCATAGTGGCGTTTTCTAGCTGCTGAATTCACTGCATCTGTGAAGGTTTATTTGTTTTTAGACTTCAGCTCTGTAATGCTCGTTTGATTTTAAACTATCCTTAAAAATCACTACAGTTATAAAAATTATATTTAGACCAGCTTATTATAAGTTTACTAAGGATTCATGCCATATCAAACAATAAGGATTTACTCCAATAATTGCGCGGTTCTATTTCATTTTTAATAACCTCTGCACTCGGGGTAAAACCAGGTACTCCAAGTGGCGTAAGACCGGAACAGTCGGTATTGATGATTTCTCCTATTAAGATGATAAAAACACATCAGACATTGATTATTTATATTTCAATGATGTATTTTCTAATTTAAATTAAGAAGAAGGGTTAACAATGTAAAAACTGTGTCTTAGCTGTGCCCACTAAAGCTGCAGTGGTGCGGAGGAAGAACACAACTGCTTTACATGTGAATTTTGTAACTAATATTCTTAAATTGTCATATAAAATAAAAATGATTGCAACTTTTCTTAATTTCCCATAACGTAAACATGTTTACCCGGTTTTTCCCAACTAGTGGGTAACCAACTAGTAAAACCGGGTAGTGTGACTTTTTTTTATAAAAAAAATCATTTATAAAATAAGTAATGAAACTGTGACTTTTCTGGAAAGATATATTGTACTCCCATAAACAATGAATATTTTATTGTATAGCAACGGATTCGGAAACCTTTCGCACTTTCGCGCATGCGCCGGGCGGAGTTATTTTCATTAAAATATTGGGAAAGTGAAGAATGGAAGGGTGATGTTTACATTTTACTGGGTGTGATCTAACAAAGAACTCCGGAAATGCGCTCATATGACTCATTGCCTGACACCCCTTTCCGATGTAAAATCGTCCAAAAGAGGTAGTCTCGGAATCTGTGGTCAGACTATAATAAAATTTGAGAGCTCTATGTTGAATATTTTAGCTCCAACAGGACTTCGAACCTTAGTTACCCCGTTTCACCCCAATTTCCCCTATATTTTTTTGTAGAATGTATATGAATTAACTTGCCTAATGGATACAATTATTTCATTGCAGACTTTAGAGTTGATTTTCTCTGTTTGTTTCCCGCGGATCAAAGTAGATCTCCCCGAATCATCCAGTTTGGTACTCTACCCTAAAACCCTGGTCTCCTACACTTTTTTTTGGAGTTCCAGTTGCGTGCAAACGATGCTATTCGAGCTAAGGATCGTAGCCGGGGGATAAGGCTCATGTTTTTGAATCGCAGTTCTTTGGAGAATAATCGGGGGAATTTTTTATCCGGTTTAAAGTCTTTCACAGGAGTTTGAAAGAGTCGTCGTAAAACATAGATTGGATAGGCGATTTTGATGAAGGATAAATCACAAGTCATATACCGTAGTCATGCTTTCTAAGGGAAGAAGTTGTTTAGCACTTAGCAGGAAACTTTCTACGATGTTTATCAAGATGATGTAGAAGCTAATAGGCTTTCAAAAAAAAAATACACCAGTTTCGCTTTTTTCATGTTTTCATATATTGATGGATTAGAGTAAGGCCGCGTTTTGAAGATACATTAGGGTTATTTGAGGACGACCCTCAAAATTTTGAACAGTGCTCAAATGACGGGGAGGGCTTCTGAGTTGATGGAAAATAGCAAAACGAAATGACACAAAACCTATATATAATATACAGTGATGCAATAACGAACCAGCTCCAATGTAAGCATCTTGAGGTAGAATAGTTTTCACAAAACTTCTAATGCTATATTTTTCGAAACTCATTATTGTATCAATAAATAAGTTCTAAAATTGCCATAATCTGGAAGCGTAAGCGGTGAGGCGAATTCCAAAAGGAGGAAAAATTCTGAATTTATGCTTAACGGGAAAATAAATCCACTTGGGATTACATAGCAAATGTGCTCTTCATTAGAAATAATAATAATAATAATAATAATAATAATAATAAATGAAATCATAAATGAATGAAATAATAATAATAATTAAAAATACCAAAAATGATAGGATCAAAACTGGAAGACAGAATTGCTGCTTTCAGATTACAAATAGTTTATTAATATTAAGTTTTTATTAATAATTAATTATTATTTAGTTCTTTTTTATTTGTTTTATTCTTCATCCTCTCGTATCGAAATAAAATCCTTTTTTTGTATAATAGCGTTTTGTATAATAGACCATTTGCTAATTTATATAACAGAGTAAAGACGAGCATCAAAGCATGCCATAGTTTTCTCATTTTTTTGTAATCTTTATTTCATTTCTGGAAAACTAACTAATCACAAGAGATTTTGAGAAGTGATATCTAAAAATATAAAAACAATGCATCCCTTTTTTCTTTCTTATTATTTATATTTATGAAACCCCTTTGTTCAATTTCGCAGCGGAGAAATATTCTCTAAAATTTCATTAAAAAATTTGACGAATATTAACTCAGATGATCCAGTCTTTGATGTAACACTGAAGAAAATCATGACAATAGAAACCATGATAAAAGAACAGCAAAAACGGAGAAGAAAGGGCATTTGAAATTCCTTTTTTGCTGCGGATCGAAATCTTTTGTTCTCTTCTTGGAGTTGACGCTTTTGAATTAATAAAAGCATTGTTGTGTATGTATGCAAAATAGTGTTTGTGTTTACGACTGCTGGAATATTAATTTTGAAATATTAATTTTTTGTTTTTGCACCAATATAATTTACTCATTTTCTTATTTCATTTAATAACAAAGAAAACGATGTAAGTAAGCTATAAATGAAAGCACAATGTGTTTCACGCATTTTTCCAACCATTTTAAAATCTGATTTAAAACAGTGTTCATCTGATTACATATTAATGATGTTTTTCAATGCACCAACCTTTAACCAGGATAGGATTTTAAACATTGACGTCAGGAAACAATTTTCTTTTGTTCACGTTGAATATCTAGAAATAATTAACCCTAGAAAGGATACGTCTTGAAGAACCATTGAAGAGTCTGTTGTGTCTCTTCACTGGAAATCAGGGTTCAGTTTAACGCCTTCACTAAAATTAGTTACTTTACAAGTGCAGCATATTATAGGAGCACAAAAACTAAATAAGAACGATTTCATCATAATATTTTTTAAAACCACATTTATATGAATTCCTTTCTTTAAAAAAATTACGGTGACAACTCGAAAAATAAGCTTAGTTTGGTCATCAATATTTGTCTCTAATACTTTTGTATTTTGGGCAACCAAAAATATAGTGTCTGCGTTACCAGTATGTTGTTCCACAGTCACAATTTGGAAATCTGTACGAAACATAATTTCTGAATTATTCTCATATATAAATAAAAAATTCATTATTTGAAAGCTACAACATGAGGGAAATACTCGTGAACCCGTTATGAAACACAACATACCATTTTGACTTCAATTTAATTCAAACGTGTAGACAATCTGATCAAAGTTAAAAAAACTATCTTCTAAACTGGAGGACATAGATCCGACACCTATGGCGCCTGATCATCATTTGGCTCAATATCTGAAGATGTCATAGCTAAACGGAGGATATTTTGCTACTTCCTATGGTGGAATCCAAACTAAGTAATGTTGGAGTCACTGTGACTCCATGTTTGCATTCGAGGGTCAAATACGTATGATAAAACCTATCAATGAATGTATTATTTTACATGTCAGATGTTTGACTATCATTGGATTTATACTTTTGTCTTTAAGAAAAAATATTAAAATGGGCTAAGTTTGGTAAATAATGAGGGTAATCTAGCGTAGCGATTGAAATGAAACCAGAAATTTTTGGGCAAGCATTGCTGTATATGCAAGACTTTGATTTTTTTGTACACTATTTTCTTAGCCTAAATCACAGAATCATGTGCAAAGACAAATTGAATTTTTTTTTTCAAATTCAGTTCATCAGCGATCATCCGGATAGAGAATACACTAGAGACCGCACGCGACTGATGTTTTCATCAGAACGTGATGTCATCTTGGTCATTCATCATCTTTGTAGTCCTCATGCCCTTACTGAAGTACTTGCTCCACCTGAAAAGAACTATTTCTTCAATCTGTTATCTCCATAAGTAGCCCTCAATTTTTCACTAATTTACCGGAAATTTTCCCCAAGTTTAAACAAAAATTTGGTGTCGAGTCTTTCTTCCACCTGTTCATCAATCGCCGTCGGCAACAACCTGCATATAGCTGTACGCTTGCTTCGATCGTTTGACGGTTTCTGATGATCCAATGGATACCCCTTTAACAAAGCAGGCATTCGGCATGGCAAATATCATCATAAACCATACTAGTAATTTAATTTGTGTGTTTATTGGACAGACTGCGTGTACTGTGAAAAATATAACATAAGTAGAAAGTCGGGTTTCTTTCAGAAACATTCAATTTTTTGAATTATTTTTCTTCTTTTTCAATCCCTCAAAGTACATGCAAAGGAAGCATTACAATAATAAAAAATTCGATTGCTATAGTTTGAGAAATTTTGAGATTTTAGATATCCATGAAAAAACAGTTTTTGGAAATAAAAGTGCCCTTAACACGTAATATAAATAATATACACATTTTTAATCATCAATTTTACTTACTTAATAAGTATTACTTACATTTATTGGTGCAAGTTTTCGTATTGTATCTATAACGAATAACTTTAAAAAATTGTGGAAATAGATAAAAATACTTCAGAAACTAACTGGCATAGCTGGATAAAATTTAAACTATAAATAGGCTTCAAAAGCATATTGTTTGAATAATAAGCAAACTGGACATCGCACAGTGATCTAGCTGGACAAAAATCAAAACAACATCATTGTCATTTATTGGTACCAACTGCTTTATTGATAACTGAAATACCAATAAAGCATTAAAAAATCTCTAATTCAGACGGTTAGTACCTGGAATTTCGCCTGTAGTGGATAAATGCTTGCATATTGAGACAGTACATTTTGTGATCTTCTAGAAGGGCGATAGATAAGTGATTTGTGTTATTTGTTGTCTGCCTTATTTCAAAATATTTGTGTTTCTATAATCATTTTGTTATCCAAGGTTAATATTATTTCTAAATTTCATATATTAAATGGGAGTGTTAACTATATTTTTTACTATATGAAAAACATATGTATTTTATACCATTTAACTAAATGTTATTAGGAAAGCAAAAAATTTCTCCTCAAGCCTCCGCCTTTTAAGTTTTATTTTTATATGCCGGATGTATTGAAAAAATAAGAGTACAAAAGAACATGCCCGGATACATGTGTATTCCTTTTTTTAAGAGCCATGGTTTCATTAAAGAAGCAAACACTCTGATATTTGGCGTGTGGATAAAGTCTCGAATAGTGTATATAATGTTGTAAAATACACTCATGTCCATAAATTAAGGATAATGAAGTTCAGGCATAAAAAGAGACAGAAGCAAAACATATTTGACTTATTTGTAAAGTCTATTTATTAAACAAAAGGTAAAGAGCAAAACAGATGCTATATGTTTGACATAATTAATAAAAATTGCGATTTTTACTCCCTGGAGCAAATTTCAAAAAAGAACCTATTTACAAAAAACAGTATAACATGGTTAGTATGATGGTTAATACGGAGTATGTCTCCCGGACGATGCAATACAGGCCTTACAACGCCTAGGCATGCTGAGTATCAAATTATCAATCTGATCTTGGGGAATATTACACCACTCATCAAGCAATGCCCTCCGAAGTTCCGATAGACAGGTGGGAGGGGGTTGACGGGCTGCAATTCGTCGGCCAAGCATATTCCACACATGCTCTATTGGATTCAAGTCCGGTGAGTATGCTGGCCAATCCATACGGATGATATCCTCCGATTGAAGGCATTCGTCTACAATGTTTGAACGGTGAGGACGGGCGTTGTCATCCATAAACAGAAATTCAGCACCCATGGCACCTCGAAACAAACGTACATGTTGTTCCAGAATGACATCCCGATAGATGTGGCCTGTCATCGTTACACTCTGAACATGCAGGTCAGTTCTGGAACCAAGAATAATTCCTCCCCAAACGAGCTATCCTGCACCACCGTAACGGTGTCGTTCAATGGTGTTCTCTTGGTGGTAACGAGTACCTGGCGCTCTCCATATGAAAGTCCGGCGAGAATCAGACTGCAAACTAAACCTGGACTCGTCGGAAAACATCACACAAGACCACTGTTGCGGTGTCCACAATGCATGCTCTCTACTCCAGGCTAATCGCAGGCGACAGTGAGTTGCGGTAAGTGGAACACATCTGACAGGCTTATGAGCATATAGACCAATGTGCCCTAAGCGTCTGTACACGGTCTGCCTTGAAACTGTCGTACCGGTAGCTGAAGAGAGCTGACGAGACAGGTC
>BGPR01002796.1:54942-94723 GCA_013235015.1 Araneus ventricosus | reverse complement strand
GACGAAAAGCACAATGTGTTTCACGCATTTTTCCAACCATTTTAAAATCTGATTTAAAATATGTTCATCTGATTACATATTAATGATGTTTTCAATGCACCAACCTTTACAGATAGGATTTTAAACATTGACGTCAGGAAACAATTTTCTTTTGTTCACGTTGAATATTCAGAAATAATTAACCCTAGAAAGGATGAGTCTTGAAGAACCATTGAAGAGTCTGTTGTGTCTCTTCACTGGAAATCAGGGTTCAGTTTAACGCCTTCACTAAATTAGTTACTTTAAGATAGTATATTATAGGAGCACAAAACTAAATAAGAACGATTTCATCATATATTTTTAAACCACATTTATATGAATTCCTTCTTTTTAAAAAAAAATTACGGTGACAACTCGAAAAATAAGCTTAGTTTGGTCATCAATATTTGTCTCTAATACTTTGTATTTTGGGCAACCAAAATATAGTGTCTGCGTTACCAGTATGTTGTTCCACAGTCACAATTTGAAATCTGTACGAAACATAATTTCTGAATTATTCTCATATATAAATAAAAATTCACATTTGAAAGCTACAACATGAGGGAAATACTCGTGAACCCGTTAGAAACACAACATACCATTTTGACTTCAATTTAATTCAACGTGTAGACAATCTGATCAAAGTTAAAAAACTATCTTCTAAACTGGAGGACATAGATCCGACACCTATGGCGCCTGATCATCATTTGCTAATATCTGAAGATGTCATAGCTAAACGGAGGATATTTTCTTACTTCCTATGGTGGAATCAAACTAAGTAGGAGTCACTGTGACCTCAGTTTGCATTCGAGGGTCAAATACGTATGATAAAACCTATCAATGAATGTATTATTTTACAGTCGATGTTTGACTATCATTGGATTTATACTTTTGTCTTAAGAAAAAAATATTAAAATGGCTAAGTTTGGTAAATAATGAGGGTAATCAGCGTAGCGATTGAAATGAAACCAGAAATTTTGGCAAGCATTGCTGTATATGCAAGACTTTGATTTTTTTGTACACTATTTCTTAGCCTAAATCACAGAATCATGTGCAAAGACAAATTGAATTTTTTTTTCAAATTCAGTTCATCAGCGATCATCCGGATAGAGAATACACAGAGACCGCACGCGACTGATGTTTTCATCAGAACGTGATGTCATCTGTCATTCATCATCTTTGTAGTCCTCATGCCCTTACTAGTACTTCTCACCTGAAAAGAAGAACTATTTCTTCAATCTGTTATCTCCATAAGTAGCCCTCAATTTTTCACTAATTTACCGGAAATTTTCCCAAGTTTAAACAAAAATTTGGTGTCGAGTCTTTCTTCCACCTGTTCATCACCTGCCGTCGCAACAACCTGCATATAGCTGTACGCGTTTCGATCGTTTGACGGTTTCTGATGATCAATGGATAACTTTAACAAAGCAGGACTTCGGCATGGCAAATATCATCATAAACCATAGCTAGTAATTTAATTTGTGTGTTTATTGGACAGACTGCGTGTACTGTGAAAAATATAACATAAGTAGAAAGTCGGGTTTCTTTCAGAAACATTCAATTTTTTTGAATTATTTTTCTTCTTTAATCCCTCAAAGTACATGCAAAGGAAGCATTACAATAAAAAATTGATGTACTATAGTTTGAGAAATTTTGAGATTTTAGATATCCATGAAAAAACAGTTTTGAAATAAAAGTGCCCTTAACACGTAATATAAATAATATACACATTTTAATCATCAATTTTACTTACTTAATAAGTATTACTTACATTTAAGTTTCAAGTTCATTGTATCTATACGAATAACTTTTAAAAATTGTGGAAATAGATAAAAATACTTCAGAAATAACTGGCATAGCTGGATAAAATTTAAACATATAAATAGGCTTCAAAAGCATTTGTTTGAATAATAAGCAAACTGGACATCGCATAGTGATCTAGCTGGACAAAAATCAAAAAACAACATCATTGTCATTTATTAGTACCAACTGCTTTATTGATAACTGAAATACCAATAGCGCTACTAAAAATCTCTAATTCAGACGGTTAGTACCTGGAATTTCGCCTGTAGTGGATAAATGCTTTGATATTGAGACAGTACATTTTGTGATCTTCTAGAAGGGCGATAGATAAGTGATTTGTGTATGTTGTCTGCCTTATTTCAAAATATTTGTGTTTCTATAATCATTTTTATCCAAGGTTAATATTATTTCTAAATTTCATATATTAAATGGGAGTGTTAACTATATTTTTTACTATATGAAAACATATGTATTTATACCATTTAACTAAATGTTATTAGGAAAGCAAAAATTTCTCCTCAAGCCTCCGCCTTTTAAGTTTTATTTTTATATGACGGATGTATTGAAAAATAAGAGTACAAAAGAACAGTTCGGATACATGTGTATTCCTTTTTTAAGAGCCATGGTTTCATTAAAGAAGCAAACACTCTGATATTTGGCGTGTGGATAAAGTCTCGAATAGTGTATATAATGTTGTAAAATAGTATGTTCAATTATATAACTGGTAATATATGCCGACCAGTGTCCATAAATTATTAATTCATGAGGACAAATAGCTGAACACGCCATTCTACCGATAGGCCAGCTTTCCACAGAAGCACAACAGGCTCGAAATAAAGATTTTTTTAAAAAATTCGAGAACAATTCTCATGCAAATTTTCTAGGAAAAAACTGTGGAAGACGTTAATACATATGTTATTAATCACGTCCGAACCTGTAATTAAGAAGCTTAGAAATAATTCTAAGAAACACGAAACTAGATTATCAGAAGAAACTGAGTTGCTATTGAAAAACAATCAAACTACAGTGAAACCTCTCTGAGCGGCCACCCCTCCGTTCCGAGAAAATCTGGCCCTCAGAGGGGTGGCTGCACTCTGAAGGGTTTTTCAAATTACAAGATAATTGTTATAATACATAATAGAAACAAGTCTGACACATATTTCTTATTTAAAATGAAGTTTGAGACCAGACATGCACAGGTTGGAACAAAAAAAAAGCTGAACTTTATGAATAAAGAATCATGCCACACATAAATACCGAGAAGTAGAATATATATGATTAATTGAACAATAAAATAAATAACTTTATACAAAAAGTGCTTGAGATATTAAAAAATTGTAGAATTATTAATAAACGAAAATTAAGAATGATAAAATCCGATGAGGTGTAAAGCGGAAAGTCCTATGGAAATGTGTCATGTCTGTGAGACTATCTAAAGAGAAAATAGTACTTTCTTTAATAATTTTTTTACATTTTTTGAAAAAAAGGATACAATTTGTGATTGTTTTAAGTTTTACCCTTCTCGGGAAAAAACCATTTTTTCAAGTTCGTTTTCAGTTTAAAAGTAAATCTCTAACGATGCGTTTGTTAAATGGGATGGGCGAACCACCCGGCGGCCGTTCAGAGGGGTTGGGTGGCTGCTGTAGGGTTATTTTAACATTAGGTCTATGGGCCGAAAAATCCGTGCCACGAAAAATTGGCCGTTAAGAGGGGTGGCCGCTATGCAGGGGTGGCCGTTCGAAGAGGTTTCACTGTATAGAATACAGTTCTTCAGACAAATATAGCTCTGATGAAGAACTGAGACTGACGGCATTTTTCAATTCTACTATTAGTTCACACTCTCTCTCTCTATATATATATTTATATATCTTGTTCAAATTTTCAATCGTTAATAAAATACTTTTTATTCATCCACTCAAGTTCAAATACATATTTTTAAAGTTGTAGTGGATGACACTTGATGTTAATACAGTTTTTTCAAATATTAATTCATTAATTAAATTGAATGAATTAATTTTATTTATTAGAGCCTCGCAACTTTGCCCCCAAATCGCAAAAATGGTCGCCAAATTTATCGCCAAGATTAGGATTTCAGGGAAACGACTTTATAGCTTTGTAACAATATAGAATTTCATGGTGCAATTTGCAGGAGGAAAAAAGATATGTCATTGCACAGTGCATGGCAACATGCAGTTGGATGTGAATTGACAGGCAGAGTTGTGTTTTGCCATGTGTATCTGACATTGGATGAATTGATTTCGTGTGTTGATTAGGAATTTTATTTAGCAAATTTCTGTTTAAATAGTAAATGGGAATTGACTTAAATTTTTTTTATAAAAATTACTTGTTTTAGTTAGGTTCATGTTTACTGTCAATAAATATAACGACCATATTATACGTGTGTTTCACTAACCGAAGTACTTTTGTCCAGCTAGATTTATTAAATCGATCACTGTGCATCGCCAGGAAAACGCCAACATTATGAAATCAAAAGACAACAGTGACAAACTGTCAGTCAAAATGGTAATTTATGAAGTTTTTAGGGATGCCGTTCAATTTTAGGCAACCATTTTATCTGAAACAATATAAACAGGTTTTAAAACACTTCGATAATAATATAATTATAATAACTTTGATTCGAAGTGGGTATTGTGTTTTAGGTCAAATAAAACTGTTCTTGTTAAGCTTTCTGCAGATGTGCAGAGCATCAGATTTAGTCAATAGGAGTTCATTGATTTTATTCGAGCTAGGTGCTCATTGATTCTCTTGTGTTTCGAATCAATCAATGTCACAGATAATTTGTGAAATAGACTATGCAAGCGAAACCATTCCTTGGGGGATATTCTGATGATGTACTTACCATGTTTATATTTGCTTATCCTCTCAGAATAACAATTTGTAAACTGGATTATAAATTATAACAGATCGTCGCTGAACATCAGCAAACAGAAATACGTATATACTTACCTCATTAAACCTGTTATTTTGTCATCAAAATGAAGAATAGACATTTTCTCGTTGTGAGTCTTGAATAACATAAGGATGCTTGTGCTGTGATGTTGGTCATTTTTTTTTACTCTACATTTTTATTACAAAATTTTGTGAATAGATGTAAATTGCCGTTTGTGTTAGCCTCAAACGGATGTAGTTATGAATTTAGGAACCAACTACCAATTTGTGAATTTTAAGTTCACTTGTTTAATCTCTCTCTTTGAGTATGAAGTTTCTTTTAATGCGAAAACGAACTAACTTTTCATCTACTGCAAACTACTTATGATTTAATAGTTAATTTTGGAGTCACGCAACTGCATTTGAAAATTTTCTATTAAGCTTCATGAAAATCTTCAAAATGTTATCATTGGAGTTGGTTCCAAGTTGCATAATTGCGTTCAATTATTGCTTCCTTTAAATTTTAATTGGTATGTATTTTGTATTAAATATTAGTTTACTTTAATTTAATAAATTTAATCACTTTAAGTTAATATTACCTTAGTTATTTCCATATTAGTTTTTGCTTTTACTATGAACTACTAATCACAGGTACCTAAAAACAGTTTTGATTAATTGTTAATGAAATGACAACCAATCATGGCAAATGTTTTCTAAACTTTGAGAAGATAAGCCTAGAATTTCGTAACCTTGACAGTATTTTCATAGCGTCGACCTTAAAAGATGAGGGGTGAACAATTTTGCTTCAATTTCGTATGTTATACCTGTCAGAGGTAAATTATATTAACCCATGAACGTCCTATTTTTTAAAATGTGACTATTTTAAAATGTGTCCTATTTTTTGACTTTAATTTCTTGAATAAAACATGGGAAAATATTTTTAAAAATCCCGTTTTGGTTTAAGTAGTATTGTTTATGGCTAAAAAACCTTTTGTTACAAACTGACAACACTGGGTTTTATTACAGAAAAAATTTTCTTGATAAAATTCTATAATGTCAAACACAGATAAGTTTTAATAAATAATGATATGGATAAGGAATTTCCTTCAACAATGTAGAATAAAACATGGTTTTTTCAAGTGTACAAACAAAGCTAAAAAGATGCAGATTCAAGTGAAAAACATCACTTTATTTTTATTTTTTAACAGCACTCAGACTGCCATCTGTTTGTTGTAAATTGATTTAATAAAACAATTTAGTATGTATCCTGTTGGCAACAACAGGCATTAGAGCTTCAATCTTATTCTCAAGATTTTAGAAGACAAAATTGAGTATAAAACTTAAAGGTAACATTGGGCCTTTAAGGGTTAAGTGGCATTTTCAACATTTTACAGGAGAGCCAAAGAGTAGTCCCAGATTGCAATGTTTTGCGATTCATAATTAATTTTTTGAGAGTGGTTATCTTTTGTTCTTTTCGACCCACATTTACGAAATTTTGCCCATCCAAAACTGTGGCCGGATTAATGCAAATACTATAAAAACATCAAAATGAGCAAATTTGGACTTAAAATATTTTATCTCTCAGGTACAGGTATATGAGTTGTTAACTTTTAAATGAAAGTGCTTCTGAACTACTGTTATAATGCTCTGACAAAGTTTCTTTATTTGCAAATTATTTGTGAATACATAATGCATATTATGGGGCTCCATTTCTCTATCTAAAAACGGTGGCTCAACTCATCAAGTAGGGGAATGTGTGGGTAAAACCAGGTGGCTAAGGTTCGAAGGTCTGTTGGAGCTAAAATATTCAACACAGAGCTTGTCAAATGTTATTAAAATATTCATTGTTTACCGAAGTATAATATATCTTTCAAGAAAGGTCACAGTTTCATTACTTTTTACCAATGATTATTTTATAAAAAAATGTCAAAAACTTAAATTAAAACTTAATTAAACAGTTTTTAGCATCAATGTCTTTCTTTGATTTTCATTCGTCCACTCCTGTGTTGTCTGACATCCTCGACCAGCATCAGAATTCCTCTCATCTTTTTCTCTCCCTAGTTTGAGCCACCTGGCCTCGAATCTAGCCGTCCTTGGTACTCATTTTTTCCTCCCCATCATTGATTGATATGGCGTCAACAGAAGCTCTTTTATATCTTGGTTTTTATTGCCATTATCCGGAGTAGAATTCTCTTCTTTTTAGTATTTGTGTGACTGATAAGAAAAACACCTACACATTCAATTTAAGATCATTTAAAAATTTGTGAAGTTAATTGAACATCGAATAGAGAGAGTAGTCAACGTCGTTGGTTTGCCTCGCAAACATATTGAAATATATAAGCTAAATAAAACATTTTTCCGATTTCCTCCTCAGTCTCCTTTTTCGTCTCTCAGCTCCTTAAATTACATACGATTCACGTGTTTTTTTCCTGAACTTGCTTGTACTGCGACTGCCTTTAATGCATTGTGGCGAGACTTGCAAAATTAAATGTCTTTCTCTTTCTTTTGGGCATTTATAAGATAAGTAATTTTAGAAGTTTAAGAAAAATCGTTAACTGGTTAGGTCTTTTCTATAAACTAAATAAAACAATTTTTCTCCGCCACGTTTTCCGTTTTTCGGGACTCAAAAACATTCAATGACCTTACAAATTAAGTCAGAGGATTTAAAATTTATTAAAATTAAACTCGAAACATCGCATTGTAATCAAACTAACGTCATTGAATTATTGTACGTGCACAGTAAAAGTTGTATATGCTTCAAAATAAAAACGGAAGTAAGAATATTGACTTGGAGTTAATGTGCAAAATAAAGCTCTATTTTCTTTATCATGCAGCACATGTGATTTTGCCTCTGTTAATGAAACACGTGATGAAGGACTTGATGAAGCAATAAATAAATCAAATTTGATTTTATAACAATAGAAAGCATTGTAACGAATTGCGCTTAAAATGCATTTTTGAAATGTTAATTAAAATTAGAAAAAACATGGTACAGAAATGAAATTAGTATCATTAAAGAGATAATTTTTTCTCTCTTTAAGATGGTGTAAAAATAACTTTCATGCGATAAATATCACAGAAGTTATTGGCGAAAAACCTCTAAAAATAGCTTAATTTTCGTTATTTAATTAAATTTCTTAAGAACTAATTAGTTCTGAAACTTGAAAACAGCACAGTTGACCTAGATGTGCTCTAGAATGTCGTGTTTCATGGCGCTGCCGTTCACCGTTCAGGAGGAGTTCTTGCGACAGACAGACACATGTATTTTCTGTTTTATATTATAGATTGCTTAGCCTTCTAGGTGCGTCAGGCTGAAGAATTTGAACTGCGAGGCGCACTGGAGGCACATTTTTAAATTAATGAAAAAATCGCTATTTAATTAGTTGTGACGAAACCTTCACCTAAACCTTCCTTGTTTTTCATAGTATTTGTGATCTAAATTTGAAGAAAATCTATTCTTCAGTTTGGATTTCTTTAAAAAAAAAAAAAATCAGGGTTTCAGTTTATTTATATAGATTGTATTAAACTTCATTACGGACGGTACGAGGGCTTTATCAGTGAAGCTACATAAAGGCTATTTTTGAATGGCACTTGTAACTTTGAATATTGGTTAGATGACGATTGCAACAATTGAGCAGGAAACCCACTCTTCAAACTTTCACACCACACTGGAGGGGGAGGGACAACTTTTGACCCTAAAAGGACTGAACTTGCACCACGACCCCGTGCAAGTGTGGAATGAGGTATCGCACTCACGACCTTCCTGTCTCGGATCCTATACTCTGCCATCTAGCCACCACGATCAATGAAAAATGTACTTACATGAAAAAAAAACTACAATTAAACGTTAATAAAAATGTTAACTTTGCCCTTAATGTCTGGATAGTTAATTATATACGGATAGTTATTTAACAAAAGAAGCACCGGATTTGTGTAGGCGACTTGGCTGGATTTTAGCATAAATGGAGTTCCTCTCATGGGAAAAAACGGAATTATTAGACATTTATTTTTTTTCGCCATAGTGGGGGAAATCACGAGCGCTGAAAAGTTTTGCCTGCAGGTTTTCCTCTACGATTCCGAAAAGGACTGCTTATGTATCAAGCTTCTTTGACATTCTGTAGCTGCCAGAAAGCGCCTTTTTTAGACGCGTACTTTCGATGCCGACAAAAATAAAGCAAAGTAAGTGAGAAACCCTCTTGATGCAGCATAAAAATGTAAACTTGCGCAGCTTTTTAATTAAAAGAATGGATGTTCATTCTTTACGTTTCAATATGTAAATAAACGAATTTTGAATTTTCCAAATTTTTACAGAATTTTTTGATTAAATGAAATTAAAAAAATATGTCCCTTCATTATTTATTTATTAAATGACTTTGAAATTTGTTTCTTAAAATATTCTATCATATTTTCTGATTATGTCATTTACTTATTTACAATAAAGATATGATATAAAATTTATGTTCCATGTGAACATTGAAAATACATTTATAGCATTGCTTTTCAGAAGAGAAATGTTTCATTGGGACAAATTTTTATAGAACCTTTTGTGACTGTTTCGTAAAGTAAGCTTTAAATATAGTTAGGAAACATTACTAAGAAAAAAAAATTATTTGATAAGACAGTTGATAACAAACCAATATCTCTGTTAAAATTGAGATTAAGAGTGGTGAATTTCGTTTTAATGATAATGAATTGCAAATTAATTAGATAAAAAACTGAATAAGTTTATATCGTTCGTTTGCAATTAAATTAAACATATAACGAGTGAATAAAGATTGTGAAATATTCGTGTACGTGCGATTAAAAAACTTGCAACGAACATTATTCCAAAACAAATTAATTAATGAGAGACATTTCATTAATGATTGTCTTCAACAATTTATTTTCTTATTTTTTTAGTCCTTTATACTCTAGTTATCTTGCTTGAAATATTTTATGCAGACATCTTTTTGAGAAATTAGTTTTTTTGGGGATACAGTAAGTTTAGGTTATTCAGCATTTAAAGTTCTCAATTTAGCTAAACATTCAAAGCTCTCACTAAATAATTAATTTAGAGAAGTAAACTCTTTGAGTTAATAAACGAATGACATGGCCATTTTCTTTTCTAAAACGATGAGATGTTGCGAGCGTTAGATAAACGCTGAAGAATTTTGTTTCTTTCTGCATGTTTTTAAGAAAACATTAAAGGAATACGTATATTTTTCTGAATAATTAGTGATTTCACTTCTCTTCTCTTGGTAATAAAATCGCAATGTTTTTACATGTAAAGAAATTATTTATCTAAGATCTGGTTCCAGTATGAAATCTTTTGAAACATTATTTTATTTTGTCTGTTTCTTTCTTCAATCTTGAAACAAGCACAATCGTTTCCCCCAGATCTGTCTTCCATATGACTAATCGAATATTTCTAGATTTTTCACAACAGAATCGTATAAAACAAGAAAAACCAATTATATTGCAAACTCCGAACGACAAGTGAATGCTCTTATGTGGTGGTTGGCCAGTCTCCAAGTTTTCGGTGAATGACAAAAGCAGTTTCTTCTTCAAACGCTTCTGGAGAAACCTTAAATAATTATTCAAATTTTAGAGTTTATTTTTTAAATCTACTTTTAGAATCTCCTCTGTGTCATTTAATGTGAAAGGGAAAGAATAAAATGAGAAATTTCTCGGTAACTTGAAGCATTGATGTTATTTCACTAACGTATTTCTTCCTTGTGCTTTCTCGTTTGGATGAGTTTTCTGTTTTGTTTATTTGCATTAAAGTAGGACTTCCGTCATAGACATCGACTTCCAGTGGTAATGCTAAGTCAATGGGAATTTTCAAAATTTCAACACTTAGTTTATATATGACAATTACTGTTTAAAGTAGAGTTTTCTAATGTTTTGGCTTAAGGATACTTTGAAAATATTAAATTTCATATTCCTATTGCTGTAGCTCTAAATGTTTACTTAAAATAAAAGCCTAATTTTGTGAAAAGGTTGCCATAATTGTTCATTATCTTTTTCTAGCGACTTCTAAGGCTTTTTTGGCGATTAAATTTTTAAATATACGATTTAGATAATCACTGGAGATTAAACTTTTAACCAAACGATTTAGAAAATTACATCGTTCCATTTGGAGTTCAGATGTTTTAAGAGCTTTTTTTAACCTATTGAAATAAAAAGTATTACACGAACTCAAAGAACCTTGAATTCAACGCTTTGTGTCCTAAAGAAAGAATTGATTCGAACTTGGCGCTTGATACAGTATCGAAATAGATTTGACGATTGCTTAAATCGGAGGGTTACCGGAAAACGGTCTACGAATCCAAAATAAAAAACTTCGTCCAAACTTCGTATGGACGAAGCAATTTCATACGAAGTATGAGTGTTATAGAAAGAAGAAAAGTTACAATCGTCAAATAACTCGACCTGCAGATTTTCAAGAATCCTTACATTTTACCCCTCCTTGAGTCCAAAAGAAACGTTTTTGCGATGATACTGTTGTAGATTCGAAGTATAAAATTAAAGTAAATTTTGCTCTTAAAATGAACATCAAAACCTTTCGGAGTTGTGATTAGCAGTTTTCACGTCATGTGGTAAAAGCAGAAGGTAAGCATAATATATGGTGAAAGCAGGATGAACGAGACGAAATTTTTATGATAACACGAGATGGAATTTGTTGTAGATTTTTTTTTGTATAAAAATCATGTTTGTATTTCTTTAGGCTAAAGTTAAATAAATTTTATCACCAATGTTTTAGTAAAAAGAACGTAGTGTTTGTGTTTTTCTTTCGCGATGCTTCATTTTGTCTAACACTTTTTTTTAAAACAGATGTCTCTCTGTGAAAGCGATAACTAAAAAAAGAGAAAGCTAGACGGATGCAATTTGGTAGGCAGTTTTTACAGCAAAATTGTAGAGTTCTGGCTATGGAAAGTCTGTATGTCTGCCCACCCATGTTCACGTGAACACAATAACTAAAAAACGTAACAAACTGTATGAATGAAATTTGGCATATGGTTTTGGGCCAATTTCATGCAATTCCAGTAACCATATGCCCATATGGTTACTGGAATTGTGTGACATTTTGGATGAAGTCCAGCAACGGGTTAACTCCCGTCAAAACTCGTGCGTATGTGAAAGAGACATCTAAATAAAACAGACAGACTGTCCATTGACGCTGTTGTCTGATGAGTGAATTTTAATTTAAGGTCTTGACACCAAGATTGCATATCTCATCAAATTTTGGACTTATAGGTCAACGGGAAGAGTTCCAATATACATACTCGATAACCTATAATCGGTCAATGGAAGAGGTCTAATATACATACTCGTTAACCTACATTATACTACTCGCTACCTACAAAATACTCTATATCTTTAAGTATACGAGAAAGTGTAGGACAGAGCTCCCTAGTAGCATGAACTCATCGTTTTTTGCCTGGCCTTTCATCGAATTCATCGGAAACTGATCCAGTATCTTCGAGACCATATCGTTTAGATCAGTATTCGAGAACCGGTTTCCGATTTGGTAAAATTTGATCGATCTGATGAGCGAATTTTAATTTAAGGTCTTGACACCAAGATTGCATATCTGATCAAATTTTGGACTCATAGGTCAACGGAAAGAGTTCCAATATGCATACTCGTTAACCTACATTATACTACGAAGCTAAACAAAAAATGCTCTGTATATTTAAGTATACGAGAAAGTGTAGGATAGAGCTCTCCCTTGGACTTATGCTAGAATACCTGTTGCATCCATCTGACAAACGTTGTTGACTTTTAAATCTACCCGATTTTCTCTTGAGTCTGGTGTATAACTCATAACTCTAGAATAACTAAGTAAAGTAGCCACAGCCACCTCCTATGTTTCCCAAACGATTCTTTAATTAAAACACATCTTAAAAGTATAAAACAATACAATTCAAACACGGCTGCCAAACAAGAACAACTCCAACAACGTCCACAATCTTAGCCTTTAAATGATCCCGTAGAAAAACTGCGCATGCTCCAGACGACTCCTCTACAGACAACTTTTTTGCATCTCAAAATACCAATGATTTTATTTACGAATGGCTTTTGCGTCGGTGCGCCAGTTTTTTCCGAAAGTCTTCTAAGAAGGCAATTCATCCCTATATATCGGAGCTAAATCAGACCTTTACCTTAGGTGCTACACAAGGACAAAAAGAAGATTTCACAATTCCCCTTTTTTCATGAGTATTTGACTCATGGACTTATCGACACAACCACCACCACCACACTCCATTTTAATCGAGTTTATTACTTGGAGTATGCATATCGTGACTATTTATTTATTTCCTCAAAACGGGACATCTATTAATTTTTAGGTAGTAATATGTGTATTCAAGAAAATATACACTTCTTTATTTTTTTTTATTAATGAAAGAAACAGGAATGAACACGTGAAAATAAATTATTTATGTGATATTGTGTTTTTCTGAAGAAATTTTTGTTTCAGTATATTTGCTGTTGATTTCAACTAAAAATAAAATTCTGGACCGGATTTTTTAAAATTTACTTAGATAATTATCATTGCTTTAAGAATTGCGACTTGAAACTGTGCTTTTTAGCTCGTCCACAACTTATTCATAAGAGGAAAGAGCCTTTCTATGAGTGCATTAGTGCTGGTTAGATACAAAATATATTCAATAATTCAACGAAAGTTCGTACGGTTCAAATTATTGGTGAGAAAATGTTTGAACAATTTCACCCAATGACTTTCAATTGAAATATTCCCAGAGTTTCATTCGATTACTTTTTGTTGTGTAATGTAGTTAAAAAAACGTACAGCCTAGAAGGCTTCTGACCGACGTGCATATCTGTGACACGTATAGCACATGTCCCGTCATCGCCACGCTACTAAGCACTACCGTCGGATTTTCTGATTTTTCACTCCTTTTTTGAAATTGAACTATGGGTTGCTCTGTTTCTGAAAAAAAGGGACATTTCGGCGTCCTAAACTGTGATTGGCGACAAACGGATAGGCTATCTAAAAACGGATCCTACGGTCACATTAAGTATGCATCACATTTTTGTATATGAGCTACTCGCTGTCCAGGATCCTATTGCTAAAAGATTGAAAATAATTGGTATACTATTAAAATCTATCATTCATTTGTGAACAAGTACAAGTGAAATAATTTAACAAGAGATATAAAAATTAAAGATTAATTTTATTGGTTAGTTGATTATAGACAATATTGTTAATGCAATCACTGGATACTACTGCGTTGCGAGCAAAAGGTATATTTTTATCACTATTGTTTACTTCTTCTGTTTCTTCTGTATTTTCTTTTTTGTAATTAAATATATTCGTTTGTGAACTGATGCATCTTTATACTTTTATTTAAGTTCCTATATTTATTTCTCATTAATATTTTTTTGAAGAAGGCAATATAGACAAATCCATTCATTCATTCACAATCCACACCGAACCAGCGTGCCAAAATTGGCTTAAGGCTTTAAATTGCCCGGAGGGGAAGTTTTTTTCTTTTATTTAACCTCAAAAAATTTACATTCTACACCGAAACACTGGTGGATGAAACTACATCGTAATAAATTTAAATACAATACTCAGTCAGTCAATATTGACAGCTTTGACTGGGAGAACATAGCTACAGCGTAATTACCTGCATCTAATACATACGACACCCATGAATCGGGTGGCAATTAATACAAATAACAATAGTGCCGAAAACGGCGGAGAGAAGACACAAAGCCATGCCATTCATAGTTTAAGAGTAAATGCCTGGTAAAATTAAGAAAAAAAATATTCTTGAGAAATGGGCTACATTATTGAAACATCATGCTTACGAAATATTCGAGAATTTCCGCGCACAATTCCTTGTTATATTGACTGTGTTTGAATTTATTCAAAACAGACCCTTTGTTTACATCAACTAAGTAGTTCAAATCTGCCTGCTCCGCATCATAAATTTTATTCTTAAAAGCCATTTTTGGGAAAACCAAGGAGATTTGTTGGTACGGGAAACAAACTTCCATGTAATTAAATTGAAGAGAAAAAAAGATATTGCGAAAAATTAAACGATGTCTACTCTCCTCTGCTTTTACATTTAATATTACAGCATCACAATTAATCGAGACAACTGGTTTGGGACTTCGTCTTCACATTAATTAATTGCTCTTAATGACGGAACAATGGGTTGAAAAACTTAACTTGCGAGAACACGAACCGAAAGTCTCGAATTTCTCTAGAGATCACTGATTAGATATTCTATTTCAAATAGTAACAACAACAAAAATGAATAAAACGCGAAGAAACATAATTTTTGATCTAAACGCTCACTGTTCGTCTTTCCTTAATTATGAATTCCATTTCTAGTCATGAAAAGTTTGTTCAAGGAATAATTTGAAGAGCACTTCGATGCTTATTCGAAGCGCTTATATAGATGATTTGGATAAAATAATTTTCTTTTAATAAGCGAGGATAATTCAGGTTATTTATGACATTTTAAAGGAGATGAGAAGGTGTTCTCTAATAAGCGGGAAATGCGCATATTTACACAAAATTCAGATACAGTAGACTCTCGTTTAACAGGGATCGGATTATTCGGGTTGCGGATTATCCGGGACGACAAAAAAAAGAAGCGCAGATTGCAGCCGTTGGAATGAGCGGGAAGACTTCTTATTGTATTCAACAACTCTTCCTATTGTATTGGACTCATCCAGCCGATCTTGAGTCCAGTTAGACTGTCCTGAAAATGTGGATGAAGAAGCAGTGGAACAAGATTAACGAAGATTCGACTTTGGAATGCTGCGAAGCTTTAAGTGACGATGATATTGTGTCCCGTGTAACTTGTGGCTCAGAAGAAACAAGGAATTTCGAAGAATGTCCTCAAAGTGATGTAGAAAATCTTGTAACTAATCAGAAATTAAGGCATTGAGGCGTTACTTAATTACTTGGAGCAAGAAGATGAAAGCACACCTGAAGAAAAAATGATTTTAAGAAATCTGCGTAGTATTATTCGTCGAAGAGTAAATGAAAAACAAAAACAGACTTCTATCATTTCATTCTTCACAAAACAGTGAGGTAAACTACATCTCTGTTTTTCTTTTTAATTGTACGAATTGTAAATCTAAATAGCATTAAAATTTTCTTGTTAATTCTTTTTCTTTTGTATTAATTAAGATAATAATATCTTATTGTAAAATAATTTTACATTTTCCATCATTTTTTCCAAAAATTTTCATCAAGATTTGCATAAATTGCATTATCCGGGACGAAGCATTTCCCGACCATCCCGGTTAATCGAGAGTCTACTGTATATATTATTACTAAGGTGACCAACTTTTTTCCCATGAAAAGGAGGATACAGATAAGTTGAAGATAAAGACATGAATAAAAGATACATTTTATTCATAGCAACAACAGTGCAGAATAAACTATAATATGATAAACACATAATAAAAAACATTTGTAACATTATATATTACTAGTCGATCTCTCCGGCGTCCGGCGGGTTCGCGGCCATTACCCACTCTGCTCAGCACTGCCTCTGCCACCTCTCTGCTTCGAGGCTCTCAACCACTACTTTTTTAAGTTTTAAATATTGCATGAAGATCAGTGGAACAGATCATAAAACCATAGTAGATTTCATATTCTTTGTAGACAACAGATTCCATTAAAATGGTAAAATGTTTCAATAAACCTCATCTCGTTGTAATGTTTTGTATGACTTTCAAACGAATTTCATAATGAAAGCCTTCAGATCCATAAATACAGAATGATATCGCCCTAAATAAACAGTTTCCATCACCTAGAATAGGTATTTTACAATATTTTTGACGCGCCATTGTGATGGAACTGTTGGGATCTATATATTTAAAATGATATGGTAAAACCTTTAGACAGTTCACCAGCCACAACCATTCGACGGATTTAAATGGTTTTTATTTCATAAGAAAGCTTATGACGTCTAGATAAGTCATAAAGGGTCATCTGCCCCCACCTCCTCATTTTCGAGCGAAATCGAAAAAACATTTCTCCACCATACATTCTCTATTTGTTTTCTCGATTTCGTTCGAAAATGGGGGTTGGTGGGGATTAAATGACCCTTGACCACATATCTAGAGGTCATAAGCTTTCATATGAAATAAAAATGATCGAAATCCGACGAGTGGTTGGGGCTGGCGAACTGTCTGAAGGTTTTACCATATTATTTTAAATATATGGATATACTTTTCAAGGGTCGGATAGAACTTACTAAATGAGGACGATTGGTCACCTAATTATTACGAATATTGATATTGTTTTCGTTCATTCGTTCGTATTTGTATTTTCGAAAAGCCAGGAAGTGCATGATTGAAAAAATATCCTGAGTGAGCCCTATTGGAAAGGACAAAAGCTAACAGGAATAACAGAAAAAAAATCAAATCTACAAAAAAAAGATTCATTCCAAAGAACAAATCAAGAAAGTAAATACAGTAGAGATCTGATTTACGCAGAAAAAGAGCTCTTAAAATTTTCGTCCTTTTTAAACTCTATTGCTGTAGATGCATTATCTTCACTTATTCGTTACGATTTCAACCTGATATTTGGACTTTCTATTCTTCTAGCGTTCTTCCTGATCAAGCTAAAAAAATTTTCTTTATAAGTAGAAGTTTTTATTGCTTTGTTAGGTAATGTGAAAAATGAGCCAACATCCCAAACATGTCTGAGTCAGGTGCCTCTTTTTTTAATTTTTCTATATAATCTAGAACATTAAATCCTTCAAGGCTGCTATTCTACTAAAGGTGTGTATCAAATTAAAGCTTTAAGTATGCTAAAAATTTCAAAATATTTATATCAAGATTAGAATCAGGAATATAATTCAAATTCCCTGTGAAACGAGAAAAAAAATATACTCTGGGAACTCTAATACCATTTACATATGCACTACTACAATGGTATAAAATACAATTCTGCACTACACACCATCTGAGCGAAGGCCAAACAAGAAGGCCACTAACAGTCCATGAAATGTCTCATAAATACAAATGTGGAGAAAGGAGCTCTGCTGAGCTTCCATCGCAAGTAATGGCAACGACATGATTAAATTTTTATTGACATTTTCATGGCAACCAGTTAGTAATATGGATTTCGACATTGAGATGAGATTGTAAACATGTTCTGTGCATATTCTTTCCATGTTTAATTAAAATTTTTTTGTCTGCACCAAATAGTTTTTTTTACGGTAAAATTCTCCACAACAGAAAATCACCATGGGTCAGGTGTCCCTACAGATCAAGGATCTCCAGTTTCCTTTATTAAAAATAATATTGGCAAAGTGCGATATTTCCAAACAGTATTAAGTTCAAAAAGTCCAGGAACGTATTTTATTGCGGAGGTACGAATACGATACTTTTTACTTTAAAATTGTCAATATGTTATTTCAATGTTTTCTCAAATAAAAATATGTCTTGAGTACTTTTTCAAATGATTTCGTTGTTGGTAAAAAGTGTATTCATCCATTTTTATGGAGTAATGGCCAGTATTCGTACATGCAATTAAAATTTAAAATGCATTTTTAGTGCATCTTCTGGAATAAATAGGATTTTTAATATTTAAATTTTATGTTTACCAGTTGTGAAAAAATTGCAAATCCTTACAATAAAAATTGCTTTAGATTTACAGAAAGCGGTTATTGAATCCACTAGATCTCTAACAAACTCAGGGCAGAGTTTTTAAGAAATTAATGAATACAATTGATTTTTTAAAAATTTTATTTAATTCAATAAAATTAGTTTAACACTGTTTATTGTTATCTCGACCCAAAAGTCTGTTTAGCTGCTAAGGAAATCATTAGAAGGTATTTCAGTAAACGAGTATGCGGATGAGAAGTCGCCGGATAAGTAAGCAAGTTCTCGTTTTCCCTGGGGAGAATATCAATGATGATGTGGTGGTGTTATTGCCTGAATCATCAACCTTCTGTTATTCAGTTCGTTTGAGCCTTTATTAGAAACTAAAATATCCGGACAACCATGGCGGGCAATGAAGTCCATTAAGACCTTTGCTACATTTGGGCTAGCAATATTAGAGACCGGATAAGCTTCACACCAAAGGGTAAAGTGATCAATTAGGGTAATTATATACCTATTACCCCCCTCTGTAACAGGCAATGGACCTACTATATCTATGGCTATTTTGCTAAAAGGGGCATCTGGAATATCCTGTCTTTGAAGCGGTGCAAATTTCCGTGGATTATGTCCTCTTCGCTGCATACAGCTGTGACATGATTGAATCCAATTCTAGACTTGTGTCGACATTTTCGGCCAATAAAACATTTCTTTTAGTCTACGAAGCGTTTTATCAATACCCTGATGGCAAAGATTGTCGTGTGACAATTGTAAAGCATAGGATACAAGAGATTGTGGTAAAACTATTTTAACATTGTTAAGAGAGTCGGGTCGGTTGCCAAATTCTGAACAAACGAGAATGCTAACATTTAAAAAGAAACGCAAATTCCGGGGGTAAATAGGCTTATTTCGTTTTAGCTTGTCCACTATCCCCGTACATGTTGGGTCGGATTTTTGCTTGTTTATGATTTCAGTTTTATGTAGATCAAAACAATAAGACTTCAGACAATTGTATCCACGCACCTGCAGCTCCAAGTCAAAATGCGGACTTTCCAGTGGTGCCGCAGACAGATAAATTTGGGAGTTATCTGAGAGCTCTTCGAGCAACTGCTTTAACACACCCTGCGACTTCTTCTTATTCTCCAGTAAGTAATTCAAATGATTCTCAAAACCCCACAGTGACGGCGTCTGGTAGTACGCAAAATCGCTACTACTTACGAGAAAGACAAAACGGTAGAGTTGTAAAGAAATAATTTAATTTCTAGTAGTTGAGTTGAGCTTGGAGAAACTGAAGGGTAAAGTGAAATTTGAGATGTTTTTGTGCATTTTTAGTGCAAGGAAATAATGCAGTGCCTTGTATTTGGTTTGTGCTTGTGAAAATATATATAATGGCGTTCTGAAAGAGCCAAAGCATATATTTTTTAAAAAAGTTAAAATTTGTTATAAATTTATTCTGATCTGATGTCGGACATATGTGTGGTTTCTGTAATGTATAATTGAGTATCTTGTATAAAAAAGGGTGTTTTCTTTTCTCATTTTTTCATCTTTGACTTTACACTGTGCCATTATTTTAATTTCATTGTCAGTTTGTATGCATAAATTTAACTTGTCTTATATATATGCATTTCGTATATACAAGCGTGTATTTTATGTGTGTGCCCAGGTCATTATTGTTGCATTCCCACTTTTTTTTATAAAAAATTTTTGCAAATTTTTTTTTTTCTTGACAGGGAGATATTTGTTGTGTAATATTTTGCTTGAATTAGAACACAGTGAATTACATAGTGAACTTGAGAAGTTTCTGGAATAGAAATTTCCAGAATGGTGGCGAATAACCTTGTAGAGGCGGCGCCACCCGTGAACCTTAGAGATATCGAGAAGAATCAAGACACCTCCCTCTAATCCTCGCGAGTAAAGCGACGTTCCCCTGAACTCTAGAAGGGTCGAGAACAATAAAGAGACACGACCCCTTTGCTGCATCTGTCCATTCAACAAGGAGAAGGACGGAGGTGGGACCTGGAGATATATAAAGGGGTTGAGATTAGAAGGGGCAGCTGAGAACAAGGTAAGAAGAATAACAAGAAACGAAGTGGTGGGTTTTGGCAAAAACCTTAAGTGGCCGATTTTCTCCGAATAGTTTCATCATCCAAGTGACGGTGGCTGTGCAAATTACAAGTGAATATACTTTAAGGAATATTGGACTGGAAATCGAGTGACGTCGCCTGGTGAGTTTGAAATACGATCCATGATATCGAATCTCTACAGACAATTACAGACTCTTGATTAGAGACTGTTTTAATTATTTTAAATGATCCTACTCTTCCTGGGCTTATTTTATTTAATGCTAAATTTATAATTAAATATCTATACTGTAAATAAAGCTTAATGTTATAATTTTCAAATTAATATTTTCTTTCTTTGTGTCGCATGCTGACTGTTAAATTGATTACATTAATAAAAAATAATTATTAGACAAAGGTCGAACCTGGGATTGCTAACTAGGTTAATTGCATTTAATAAACCTTATTTGAATTAAACCTAAATCTAATCATAACAATCAGTCGCTAAAAGCAATTAAGTTTTAAGGACTCAGATTTCTTTACCGTTTTTCTTTTCTGTTCCCATTTTAAATGATTTTTATTCAGTTTTGGTTCCTTTAAAAAATATTTTAACATTAAATAACTAATATTAAAATATATTTTGTCTAACAAGTATTTGCTTAATTTTTTAGTGTGAAATTTTATTTTTGTATTCATCCTTCTTACATTGATTTCAAAAGTTATGCTTTCGAATTTTTTGAATGCCATCTAATCCTTTGCCAAAATTTCCGCTTTCCCCAACGGTGTGCGACCAACCTGTTCAGAAAAACCTCTGTATATTTCAAAGTAGCTCATTTGAGATTTAAGAGGATTTTCGAAAAAATCCTTCTCGTGCACATTTTTGGAGCCCACCTTTGAATTAAATGAAATCAAAGTTTTTTTTGTTCATTGAATACAAGATTCAGAAGAGAAAGTGTTTCCAAAACCAGTTTGAACACGCATTTTCATTTGCCTAGATCTATCTCATAGCAAAATGGAAATGGATAAGAGTATTAAAGAATGCTACACTTTAACAAATTTTAATATACTTTATAAAACAACATATTATTTCCATAATATTTTAATTTTTAGAATTTATATCGGAAAAATTCTTAATCAAAAAAAAGGTTTTACAGTATGATATCTAAATTTAAAATAAGAGAATATTTCTTAAGTGAACGCTGATTTTCTAAATTTATTAAGCACGATTCAGGAATATTTATTTAAATTTGACAAACATACATTCAGGTGGGTAACGAGTCTCTTATGTAAATATCTCTTATGCAGACATTAAAATTCATTAAGATAATGACAAAAAGATAGCGATCGTTGAAATATAGAACTACTGGATAAAAAAGAACATAAAAAAAAAAATTCTTCACTATCTGCGATTCCAGGTCTTTTGTTTTCTCACCTGAATTGAAATATTTGAAGTAGATGAGTATGTAAATAAAGCAATATTTGCTTTTACCACTGTTTTCGTGTTAATTCAAAAAATTTTTTTATTCTGACATCAATACGTCAAAAGCATTTTTTATTCCACATGACTTGATAAAGAGAGCGAAAAGGAGGAAAACATTTCAAGCAATTTTAAAATCGACTCAAAAGCAACGTGTTTCACACAAGTTTTTTCTCAATTATTTCGATACCTATTTGGAACAAAGTTAAATTGATAAAGGAATTAATGATGTTTGTCCATGCGCTGTTTCAACCTATGCGATATCAGTTAATTATTTATTCTCTTCTGTACATAAGACATATTTTTTGTTCGTATTTGTTAACGCCCACGCGTTCTCCTCTTGGCTGTTTGATTTCGCGCCTTTTTAAGAGTGCGAATTTTGACACGTATCTTTTGACTGCTTTAGCAAGCCGACATCTTCGTGCTCAGGCGAAATTCACTCTCTGGGCTCCGAATGATTAAAGATTAAGAACAGCTCGTGTACTATCAAAATCTAACATTCATATGTGAATCTATTGTTCGTTGTGCAACATTTTTTGGTCCTCCCTCCAAGTTTAGCACAAATACGACACATTTCTCCAGGAAAGCCCTCCAGGAGGGCAACCAATCCCCATATACTGAAGCTAAAGTCAAATTTCCACCTCCGGCTTTAAGGTCGCATTGCCCAAGAGAAAGTATCACACTTCTCCTTTATCACGAGTCCCTTGTCTGATTACGCTAAAACAAGTAGGATTAGTGTAGTGTCACAACAACATAAATATTTTTATACGATCCAATGCTTTCCTTATTTACTTTTCCAACTATTGAACGTGATCATGGTGGTCTCCGAGCTTCGCTATTCTAAATCTGTTTGAAGCAATTTCGGGTATAATTGGGTCAGATGCACATTATTTCATTCAGATTCAAATGGCCTCCCGCTGACATGGTGTGGAAGTTTGAAGAGGGGTTGTCGATTCAGGTGTCATTTTCGTCTTCTAATCGCAGTTTAATATTACCAGATCCTTTCATAAATATCCATCGTGTAGTTTTATAACGGGATATATATCTAAATGAATCAAACCTACTGCCTTTTTCTGGGCATCATGAAAATGAAATTTATTTAAACTACATCACTCATTTTGGATACATCGTAAGTGCAATCATGCGAATATATCCGTTTAATATGTATTAGTTACAGAATAAGAACATTCGAATGTTGCTGAAATTCCCCAATGTAAAGAATAATATGTACCTACAAGGAGGAAAGTGCATATAGAAAACAGATTGTTGCAGAGAATTGATTGTATCATTAAATAAATGTATCATAGTAAATTAAGGTTAAGTTTAGTTATATTAACGTCCCGTTTTGAAGCAACGCGAGACATATTTTGGGGCGAACCTCCTACTTTTGAAATACAGTCAGAGACGAGGATAACTCCTGAGTTGACACCTCCCTTTCCAAACTTCCCCTCAGGGGCACATCTTCTTTAGGTGTGACGGGATTCACGACCCCGAGGTACGCTAGTGTCTGCTCTCCTTTCGAGTTTTTGCCTTTTTTGAGTTTCTGCTTTTTTCTTCCTTTCCTCGAGGGTAGGCGAGGGAGCTCTCCATGAGAAGCCGTTGCCGCTCTGTTTGCTTCCTGCTTCTCATGGACAGCAACATACCCCCACGTGTTGGCCGTGCGTGGCATCCCATTAGACGGGTGGTACATTTCGGTCCCCGGTGTATCAATCGGCTGGTATCCTAGCCACTTGGATGGTCTGCTCAAGGGGATCAAGCGAAAGTCATTCTCTGGGGCTTGGCGTTAAAGGTGGTTAACGTTCTTGGAGGTGACTCTGAGCGTATAGGTCCCGGCTAGCACCAAGGTAAGTGCCGAGGCTAGAAATGCCCAGAGCCGGTAACTGCCTTCCCTTGTTGGGCTCGGTGGTGGGCGGTGCCGTCGGGACCGAAATTTTCTCTCGTATCATATGGGTGCCAAAAGCAAACCTCGTCCCTTAAGTGGGCATGTCACTGCTTCAAATATTGCAATTGCCTTTGAAACTTTTTTTGTTGTCACGCGTGTCTCAACAAACGACGAAACTTTTGTGAACGTCTCGCCATTTCTTGTACAAAAGGCCGTTTCTGCTACTGTTGGTGACGTCGCATCAATAAAAAGAATCCGTTCTGGGGACTTGCTTATTGAGGTGAATTCTCAAAAGCAAGCGAAACAAATCCTTAAAATTAAAGCTTTGGCTGATATTAAAGTCACGGTGGAAGCACATCGAACGCTTAATTCTTCTAAGGGTGTGATAAGTGTTGGAGAGCTTTTTAACGTTCCTGTAGAGGAAATAACAAATGAATTGAAGCCCCAGGGAGTTACGCATGTACGACGTATTCTCATTCGAAGGAATGGACAGCTTCTTCCAACTAAGCATCTTATTCTTACTTTCCGCTCCCCGAAACTACCTGATTATATCAAAGCCGATTATATTAATTGTCCTGTTAGGCCTTACATCCCTAACCCTCTGCGTTGTTTCAATTGCCAGCGCTGTGGTCATTCGACACCTAGTTGCCGCTGGTCACTCACTTGTGCCCGTTGTGCTGAAGTTGGTCATGACAGTTCTGGTTGTGAAGCACCAGAAAAGTGCTTTAATTGTAAGGGAAATCACGCCTCATATTCCCGTTCTTGCCCTACTTGGAAATTCGAAAAAGATGTTGTTCAGGTCAAATTTAAGGAACAGGTGACATATCCTGAAGCCCGGCGCATTGTCAAAGCTCGGACACCGACACCTGGCACCAGCTATGCATCGGCACTTAGGAGACCTCTTGTAAGTTCAAGCACACAGTATGAAACAAAGGATGTACCTCCTGATACTGACAGTGATAGTTCTGAAACTATCAATCCTGAAATATTTAAAGCACAGCGTAAAAAGGCTTCTAAAGCACAAAAATCATTAGCACTTAAACTTGCAAAACGCGGTCTTGCACATAAAGATTTGGCGAAGAAATTCAGTCAGCACTCACGAAAATCTGCCGCTCTGGGTATTGCGCAGGATGGTCCCGTCCACAAAGATTTACCCTCGTTGTTCGGTGGCATTCCTGAAAATCCCGATGCTATTAGTCTCCATCCCTCAGAAGAAGATGAAGATCTTAAGATGAGTTGCGAGCTTACCGCAACTCCAAATGTTCCTGTTTCCAACTCTTTCTTGCCTCAAATTACTTAATGGGTACTTTCGTTTCCTGGAATTGTCGTGGCATTCGTTCAAAAATTGTTGACATTAAATCCATTGTCAACACATTTCACCCTTCCTGCATTGCTCTCCAAGAAACGTTTTTGAATTCCAACATTCCATTCAAATTGCGTGGTTATAATAGTGTTCGTCAAGATGCTGGCACTGGAATAAATAATTCCGGTGCTCTCCAAGAAACGTTTTTGAATTCCAACATTCCATTCAAATTGCGTGGTTATAATAGTGTTCGTCAAGATGCTGGCACTGGAATAAATAATTCCGGAGGTGTCTGCATTTACCTCTAATCTTTATCCTAGCTCAACACTTCCATTACATACTCCGTTATAGGCTGTAGCTGTACAGATTCATATTAAATCTCTCATTACAGTCTGTAGTGTATACCTACCACCACATGATGTCATCACTCAGCAGGACCTTGATAATTTAGTGGACCAACTACCTTCGCCTTTTATATTACTTGGTGATTTTAACGCGCATAGTACTTTGTGGGGTTCAGGGAGTACAAATTCTCGTGGGCGACAGATTGAACAGTTTATTTCTAATAACTGTCTCTGTCTGCTCAATAATAATTAGAAAACATACTTCCATGAACCCACTCGTACATTCCACAGTCTTGAATTGGCCATCTGCTCTCCTGCATTATTACCTCTGCTAAATTTTACTGTCGAAAGTGATCTGTATAATAGCGATAACTTTCCCTTAATAGTCTCTCATGCTGATATTGGCGGTGCGACCTTTTCTCCACCGCGATTCTTATTCCACCGAGCAGATTGGGTTGCTTTCTCCCAACTGGCAGAAATAACCGAGACGATGGTCAGTGCTGCAGACATCACAGACGCGGTACAACATGTCATTGACTGCATTTTATATGCCTCTAATAACACCATCCCAAAGAGTTCCCCCCGTTTGCGAAAATTTCGTAGACCGTGGTGGAATGAAGCATGCCGCGACAGTCACAGAGAACAGAAACGAAGATGGAACATTTTTCGCAGATACCCTACAACAGAAAATCTTGTTGCTTTTAAGCGTGCCAGAGCCAATGCTCGTCGCATTCGCCGGCGTAGTCAGAGGGAATCTTGGACACGCTTCATTTCCTCGATTACATACTCGACATCTAGCGCACTAATCTGGAAGAAAGTCAGGGCTGCTAATGGGATATATAAGGAGTTTTCCTTTCCTGTTCTGAATGCAGGAGGTACTCATTATTCATCCCCATTAGATATCTACAATATCCTTGGTCAATCATTTGCAAAAGTGTCAAGCGCTGACTCGTATAGTCCAACTTTTCTTGCGACTAAGAGACGCGCTGAACACATACCTCTGCATTTTAGGACCCATAGACATCTTTCATATAACTGCCAATTCGGGATGATTGAGTTAGAGAAAGCATTAAATGAAGCTCATGAAATCAGTCCAGGACCTGATGGAATCACGTATAATATGCTCCATCATTTCAGTACAACTTCTCTCTCCAATCTGTTGTACTTATTCAACAGAATATGGATTGAACAAAAGTTCCCTTCACAATGGCACGAAGCTATTGTGATCCCAATCCTCAAACCTGGCAAGGATTCTACCGACCCTCTAAACTACAGGCCGATTGCGTTAACGAATTGCATGTGCAAAACGCTTGAGCGCATGGTAAATTCCCGCCTTGTTTATGAATTGGAGAAGCATGAATGCATTTCTCCTTTACAAAGCGGTTTCCGTAGGGGTAGATCAACAGTAGATAACCTTGTGCTTCTGGAAACTGAAATGCGTAATGCCTTTGTTCGGAGAAATTATCTTGTTGCAATATTTTTCGACTTAGAAAAGGCTTACGACCGAGCCTGGCGTTACGGCATTCTATGGTCACTTTTAGAATTTGGTTTTTACGGTAATTTACCGATTTTCATCAAGAACTTTTTATCATCTCGAATTTTTCGAGTGCGTATTAGCAATTTTTATTCCGATTCTTTTATCCAAGCTGAGGGTGTTCTGCAGGGCAGCGTCCTCAGCGTAACGCCTTTTATCCTTCATCTCAGCCAGATTTTAAACCATTTACCTCCATCTGTTAAAGGCACTTTGTATGTTGACGATCTCCAGATCTCGTGTCAAGGCTCTAATATGAATTTGATTGAACGACAGTTGCAGTCTGCAGTAAATAAATTAGTGTCATGGTGTGATGACAATGGCCATACTCTTTCTGCTGAGAAGAGCCGCTGTGTCCACTTCTGTAGAAAAACAGGCACGCATCCAGATCCCGCCATTCACATTGGTGATGAGGTCATTCCTGTTGCTACTGAGATGCGGTTTTTAGGTATCATACTCGACAAGAAACTCACTTTTCTTCCACATATTTTATATTTGCGGAAGAAATTGCGAGAAATTGTTGAATATTCTAAAAGTCCTCTCAACAACATTTTGGGGGGCTGATCGCGTTTGTCTACTCAGGATCTACCAGGCAATAATACTGTCCCGCCTTGATTATGGGCGTGTTGTGTATGGCTCAGCTCGCTCAACTACTTTACGTAAATTAGATTTTGTACATCATTCCGCTTTGAGAATCTGTTGTGGAGCCTTTAGAACTTCACATGTACAAAGTCTTTATGTAATTTGCTATCAGTTGCCGTTGTACTTGCGGCGTAAAATGCTATCCGCTCATTACTATTTCAGGACCCAGTCGGTGGCTAACCACCCCTTACAGCATCTGTCTCTCCCAATTGGTCTTCGCAGACTATACCTTGCTCGCTCATTCAATATTCTCCCCTTTTGTGAGAGAATCAAAAATGTGATTTCTCATGCAGGTCTTGGTGATGTTAAAATCAAAAAAAAGGACTTGTTAACATTTCCTCCCTGGGATGCACCTTGTTTTTCATACATGAATCCTTTCTCTACGTTTGATAAATCCTCTACTGCACCTGTCATTTTTCAACAACTTTTCGCCTCCCATCGGCATCAGTTTTCATCATTTGACTCTATTTTTACAGATGGGTCAAAATCGGAGGGATATGTTGGTTGTGGCATTATCTTTCCACCAGATACTTACAGTTATCGCTTACACGCCTCATGCTCGGTTTTGACCGCTGAACTTGTACCGATTTTTTGCGCTCTTCAGAAAATCGCAGGTTCTCAGCAGCGTCAATTTTGCACATATACTGATAGCATGAGTGCTTTAGAAGCCTTATGCCATGCTGACAAACGGATGCACCCTGTGGCAGAAGACATCCTTTGTTACATGCGTGAACTTCAGGCCCAGGGCTTTAAAATTTTAGTTTGCTGGGTCCCAAGTCATGTTGGGATTGTCAGCAATGAACAGGCTGATAGTGCGGCTAAAGCGGCCTCCAGTATCTGGCAGTCACCTGTTCCATGTCATGACTTAAAAATATTCACCACTCGTCACATCCATTCACTTTGGCAAGAGTCATGGGATTTAGAGATTAGTAACAAGCTTCATTTTATTAAACCACGCATTAATATCTGGACAATTATCCCCATACGAGCAGCCGATGTGGAATTAACTCGACTTCGCATCGGCCACACTCGTTTCACTCATAAATATCTTTTGTTTGGAGAGAGAGCACCCGAGTGCCAAACATGTCATACTACCTTTACAGTTGCACATATTTTAACCGAGTGTCCAACATTCAATTCTTATCGTATGACTTATTTTAACTCATCGTCTCCTAACATGAAGGAATTGTTCGGGGATTATCCCCATCCACATATTTTTGAATTTTTAAAGGCCATTGGTTTTTATCATTTTATATAATTGATTTTTCCTGTTTTTACTTGCTTTTTAAAACTTGCATTCATGTTTTTACACGCCTCCAGTTACAATGGGAAACTCTTTATTATCAGTATTAATTTGACATTGGTTATTTTTCTGCTAACATAGTTTCCCTTCACACTATGTGTTTGGCGCAGTATGGCCAACTTTGCTCTTGCGCCATTAAACCGGAATCAACCAACCCTTTCCAAACTTCCGCACCAAATCAGCGGGAGGACGTTTGACCCACGGCGACAGATTCGAACCTGGAGCCATCTGACTCTGAAGCCTTACCACTAAGCCACCGCCGTCCATCATAAATTAAAGAGCTCAATTGCTCCACGCTTTTTCACTGCATTAAGCATATTTATTTTTGTCTTATTCTGACATACTAACACTTGTGAATTCGATTATATAGAATAAAACTGCAACAAAGTCTCTTTACCACACAGGATTACATAAATGTAATGCAAAAATGCAGGAACAAAAATCTGATAAAAATCCATCGAATGGCAAAAAGAAATTTGATGGGATCTTTCCATCTAGAAAAAGTGATAAGAAACAAAAAGAACGACACAGAAAAATACAAAATTCACTCTTTGAATACAAAATTTACTGCTAAGAATAAATGTTTGAGTATATACTGAGATAAAATATTTGGATATGTCTAGGATATGGTCTGCTTCAGCAAGATTTTTGAAAATTATTTTTTATAGTGGTCTTTAAAAAGAAAATGTTGCTTCCTGCCACGCCATGAAATAAATCTGCTGTTGTTTAATATATTCATACTATCTGTTTTTTCTTTTGATGATACGTCAGATTGTAGAGAGATAAAAGTTGAATAGTAAGTATATTTTTACAAACTTACAGGATGGGAGGATGTCCATCCTTTCCCTTGCAGCTGATAAATAAAAAATAATTATCCAGTAAAGAAAAAGAAATTCATGTCTAAAGCCTCATTGCGACTTGATCCCTGAATGTTTGTTGCGTCACAATCCTTCTACTAACAAAGATTGAAAAAACATTTAGAGAGATTAGAAGCATTATTTTTTAAAAATTGGACTCCGATGTTAGTTTGTTTTGGTTTATTGCTTTAAAATAGAATGCAATTTTGAAATTACAGTAGAATTGCTTTAAATTTTGATATCTTCTTAGATGAATGATTTGTTGTGCCACAATCCTTTTCTACTAACAAGGTTGAAAAAACATTTAGAGAAATGAAGCTCGATTTGCAGCATTATCTATATTATATAAAACGCTTATGCGTGGCACAAAAAAAGGCCTTTATTTCTTTCTCTCCGTTGGCAACGATCAGTTTGTTTACCAATCTCAACCCTGACGCCAAGCTTTTGCTTACGGATTACAGGACTTTTTTTCGGATCGTCGGCTTTTTTTTGAATTTATTTATTTAAAATGAACTGTTTGCGAACTTTTGAATACAATTTGCGTAGAAGAGAGCAGCGTGCAAGGGAATCCCTGGATGAAAGATTTCAGCGAAGATCGGCCAGAAATGCCGCCGATAGGCTTAGGCAAGCCAGATCCTTTTTTTGTGATACTGTGTGCACTATTTACTATGTGTAAAAATAACAATTACAGAATAAAGACCAGAGAACTAATTATACTTCAGGAAAGTTCTCTTGCACACTGCTCTCGGAGAATGATTAAAGTTGCATACTGTTTGCAATGTGTATATATAGAGAGATTAGATTTTTTTACCACCGTGTTTGTATGGAAGGAAGTGAATTACCACATGCTGCTTATGGTGAATGATAATGTTGCATACTTTTTGCTTTTCTGTGTAATATTTCATAAAAAAGAGTGCATATTTAAAATTTTGGTTAAAAAAGCAACAATTTTGTAAATTTTGAAAAAAAAGCTATCTTATCTGTTTTAAAAAGCTAAAAGTAAATAATTATTATGGGTTTTAAATTTGAATAGTTAATATGAACATGTTTCAAGCCAGTATTTTCTTTAAACTGTCCTTTTTTAGCTAAAAGGTTGCAAGATGGCTTACATCTTTCTACGACAAGAGACGATCAGGATTTTTCTGAGATTTAAAGCACAAATGACTACATTGAGGAAAACACTATATCTTTCTTGGCTAAATAATTGTTTAAATAAGCATGTATACAGGTGGGGAAGCTTTTCTGTGTAATATTTTATAAAAAAGAGTGCATATTTAAAATTTTGCTTAAAAAAGCAAGGATTTTGGAAATTTTTGAGAAAAAAGCTATCTTATCAATTATAAAAGGCTAAAAGTAAATAATTATTATGGGTTTTAAATTTGAATAGTTAATTTGAGTATGTTTCAAGCCACTATTTCGTTAACTGTCCTTTTTTAGCTAAAAGGTTGTAAGATGGTTTTCATCTTTCTACGACAAGAGACGATCAAGAGTTTTCTGAGATCTAAAACACAAATTACTGCACTGAGAAAAACACTATATTTTTCTTGACTAAATAATTGTTGGAATAAGCATGTATACATGTGGGAAAGCTTTTCTGAATTACATTCCATTGTATAGAGGGCATATTTGAAATTTTGGTGGAAAAAGCAATTTAAAAAAATTTATTTTGAAGATTTGGAAATGGCTATCTTATCAGTTTTAAACTTAAAATTTTAGTGGAATGAAGTTATGTTGAAATAAACTTTTGAATAAATACTCAAAAGTGTATGCCAAGAAGTTTTAAATTTCTGATTGATGAAAATAATTTTGATTTTTAATCATCTTTGGATTATAAGTATTACCTTTCAAATTTCTTTCTAACATTTACATATATATCTGTGCTACCAGAAGATTTTAATTGTAGAAACTGATGAAAAATTAATTTTAGGAGTTAGTGCAATTTCAAATAATTTAAATTTACTTTTATTAATTAATGTACTTATAATTTCCTAATACTAGCAGAAACGGATAACTGTACGGCAAGCGTGTGAAGCGAGCTGTTTTCACATAGTGATCCCGAAAGAATCACGTGATTCTTTGGTGTCGGTAAGCGGAGCGAACAGGGGATGTTATATATATATATAAATTTTATAACATCTGTGCTAGGACACCCAGTGTCTTCATGTAGCGAGCGAAGCGAGCAGGGTTTGCGTAGCAAGCCCCGGAAGATTGCAACACAATCCTCCTGGGGGTTGGCGAGCAGGGGGCAGAGCCCCCTAGTTTTTTAATAATTCGACTCCAATGTTAGTTTTTTTGGGGTTCATTTGTTTAAAATAAAACGATATTTTGAGATTGCAGTACAACTGCTTTAAGTTTTGATAACTTCCAGAAGAAAGATAATAAATAAATATGTATGGGATTTACAATAAGCATAATAGAAAACAAAAAAGAAAAAAGGAAAAAAATACACAGAAGAAAACAGAAGAAGTAAACAATAGCGATAACAATACACCTTTTTGCGCGTCCAACGTAGCAGCATCCAGTGATTGCATCAACAAACTTGTTGTCATCAACAAAAAAAAAAATGTCCTACAATTAACCAACAGATCAATATAGAATTAAACAATAAAAAAATCTCTGATAATTAAAACACTTAAAAAAACAATTAGAAAATAAGAGGAAATAGTGGTTCTATAGTGATCTGTTGGTTAATTGTAGGACAATTTTTTTTGTTGATGCAATCACTGGATGCTGCTGCGTTGGGAGCGCCAAAGGGTGTATTGTTATCGCTATTGTTTACTTCTTCTGTATATATATATATATATATATTTTTGTTTTCTATTATCTGTATTTGTATTTTTATTAGAAGTTGCTGCATATGTGTCATTCTGTATAATACAGAAGTTTTAATTAATTTTTAATATGTTTTGTTAAATTTTATTAATTGTAACTGTTACAATAAGCATGGTATAACGCGTTTCACAATAAAGTAACAGAATTAGGCTTATTTTCATGTTTGCCGAAGAGATTAAAAAACAACTTCGAACATACTTATAATTTCGAGTCGAGTCTGACGTTTTCAGAAAGAATCTGCTTAATTAACCAAATAGATGTGAATAAATATAATTGTAAATTATGAAAATAATCGATGTTTATAAAAATGAACAAAACATTGTTAAAAATAATACTAAAGTAATACTATTTGACATTTTTTAATGAAAAAAATACCAATAAATTTCGTTAATAGATTATTTACTTAAAAAGTTACCAACAAAATTCACAGGATGAATTATTTTTTCATCCGAAAATGGAAAAAGAAATAAGGACATTAAAATTTTGTAAAACAATCAATGACTGCAGGCTTTTTCACTGGTTTTGTAAATTGATCTTTAAGTTTAGTCTAATAGAATTGCTGAGAAATAATCTGTTCTGACGGCACAGTATTTTGTAAACGGCGCTTAATATTTAGGGTGAGTAATGAAAATTTAATAATAATCATTCTGTAGTTTCGATAATTAAAAAGAGCAGTAAGCTTATGCAGCTAAACTAAGCTTATTAGCAATCAAGTTAAACCTATACTTGTATGATTAGAGACTCTGAAACTTTAATTTGTATTCATTAAAAAACAAGCAGAAAGTATTTTATTCTAAAAGAAATTAACTAATAAAACGTATTTCATTAGCGATTTCAATAACTAAGAACGCAGCTTCTGAGAAGTCATTGAATTTTCCGTTCCAGACATAATAAGACTGGACGATTCAGCCTTTTACGGTTACTTCAATTGAGCCAAATCTTCAAAGCTATAAGCTTCAACCGAATAATTAATTTCCAAAAATAATCACTTCCAGTTAATGAACGTTTGAGATATCTATTTTCTTTTCTAGAATGTCTGATGAACTTTACCAAACTAAAATAATAAAACAGGGAAACTTTTTGTAATTTTCTGTGTGCTTTTAAGAAAATATTAAAAAAGACACGCGGAGTTTCCAAATATAGTTACAGATTTCCTTTTGTCACTTGATGACAAAAATACAATGTTTCCCAATGAAGAAATGTTTATTTAAGAGCTCGCAATGTTCTAAAATCTTTTGGAACGTTATTTTTTAAGTCTGTTCTTTCGATGATCTTACTAAAGGAATGGTTTTCATAATCCACAGATATATTTTCCATTCATACCTTTAGAATCCCTATAACAAAAGTAAAGAACCAAGTAAATCAAATTGCTGGAACAACTTCTAAAAAAAATATGTTTCTATTTTTGTGGTTGGCTAAAATCCAAATTTTCAGTGAATGTTCAAATAGTTTCGACCTCAAGCGAATATTCGAAATATTTTTTTTCAAATTTTAATGTATATTATTTATCTATTTGTTTGATACAGAGCTCTGTCTTATTCGATTTGAAGAAGAAAGAATAAAACGAAAGACTCTTTCCATAACGTGGATTATTGAAGTTTCCTGAATGGATTTTGTTGTTTTCTGTTAGATTACAATATCCATCTTTGCTTATGACATAAGCACTTATTTATGTTTACCCCACACTTAAAACTTGTTGTGTACACAGTTGTTTAAAAAATTCGGGTCTAGCTCTTAATAGTCCAAATAAATGCAATACAGAATTATTTTTATAGTTAGACCAGCTGATATACCTGGAGTGGCTCGGGATAAAAATACTTCCATTTCTAATATTTTTAAATTAAAAATAACTTTTATATAAGATGCACAAAACCCTCTTAAGGTTTGATACTTTTTCTTCTAAAATTAAAATGAGAATATCAGTTGAACCAAAAGATTTTTAAATCTGATGAAATAAAATTTTCTTCGTAGGTTATTAATTCTTTTTAAAGAGTAACATAAAATTTAATAAACATAAAATATAAAATTAATTAAGCATTGCATTATTGTTGTAACATTTTATATGAGTCAGCAGGAAAACTTAAACCGCTCATGCGGAGTGTAAGCATAGATATTTTATTTAATAAAAAAATGACGATTTACTCAATTGTCACGAAACCTTAACTAAAACCTTCCTTACGCTTCATAGCATTGAGCAAAATTTGAAGAAAATCTATTCGGTCGCTTAGATTTGAATACCACAAAAAAAATTGGCGTTTCAATTTTATTTAAATAGATTGACCTAGAATCTTGATAACAGTGTGACGAATGCATAACTGATTTAACACAGGAACTTTTCTAGTGTTGTTTTAACGATCACATGTCCGTGGTGGTTATCGTTTACGTATGAGTATGAAAGAGTGCCTGGCTCGTAGAGATCAACACATGTAAGTACAAGGTTATACTTGCTGCGACTGTGATCTGAAATTTGAATTTGCCAAGTGGTATCGTTGTGTAAATATAAGGAAGCACAATTGTTATTATATTCCTCACTACCTTACTAGATGCAATTTTTTAAAAATATTAACGTCAATAAAACTGGTCAAAATAAGCGAAGATAGGAAGAGAATAAAGATAAAAATATGACTGACTAAATGAATTCATTTTTTATTAGTTAATATATTCCTGCTACAGTTTCTTAGTACTACTGTGATCAAAAAGTATCGAGAATGCTGTCACAAAACAAAAGGTATCAATTTGTCAGTATTTATTACATATCCTACAAAGTAATATCCTCTGACTGCAATGCACTTCTACTAAAGTTTTTCCCTATCATCAAAACATGCCTTAAATTCGTTTTCGTGAAACCCTTTCAGGGTTCGTAGCGATCTTTCTTTTATTGCATCAATATACTCAAAACGGTGACCATGAAGTGACAGCTTCAACCCTGGAAATAAAAAAGAAATCAGTTGAATACGGAGTTTGTGGAGCAGTATTATCTGACTTCTTTTGTCAAGAATTCACGAATGATAATGGCACTGTGAAGAAGCGCATTATCGTGGTGCAAACTTATGAGTTATCTCGCCACAATTCAGATCGTTTTCGATATAGGAATTTATATACTGTATTTAATTGCTAAACGACGATAACTAATCACCAATTCTCTGATCTGATCGACATGTTGATAGTTATATGAAGTGAATGGTCTAACAGAGCGTAATTATCTAGGACCGATTCTCTGCCATTTTAAACATTTTATATCACTCAAATATTCTTGTTTTCAGTAAAAAGTTGTCTTTAAAGGTTTTCTGCAACATTTCAAATATTTTTATAGCAGAAATTGCATTGCGGAAACAAAATTTAACGTATAATTTTTGCTCAATTACATTCTCATTTTGACAAATCGACAAAGTTCAAATTCTTATGTCATTGAAGAAAACATTTATTTTCAGACGATAATAAATGATACTGATTTATTGCCAAATATTTATATAAGTCGTGAAAATATTTAATAAAAGTTTTCAAACGCTTTCTAGCATATATGTATTTTAAATGGCAGCATTCAGGATACTTTTTGATCTCAGTAGTATCCACGGGTGCAATCAGCGGGAATGGCCTCTCTGAAACTTTCGAGCATACGAATAACACGGGTTGGGGGAAAAAAAAATACACCGCGCGCCATAAAACGTGCAGTATAAGTGGAGAAAACGCTCGATCCTGATTTCGCGCCTTTTTTTGCGTCGTAGTATGGGAAAAAAACCCAAATATGCAATTCCAACGCCTTTTTTTAACCGATTTAAACGAAAATTGGAGAAAATCTACGTTTAGGGTTTCAAGATTACATATGAAATTTCATTTATCTAAGTAATTTCGTTTAGAAGGTTTTCAGAAGAAGTATGCGATTATACAAACCGACAGACAGTCAACCCTTTGACGGATTTGGCTCAAAAATTGGTACGAACCTACATTCGTGATAATAAAACTGTGTACAAATTTTATCCATCTAGCTATTCAAGTTTTTGAGATATAGTGTTCACATGAACGCTGACAGACAGATTTCCCGTAGACGGAGTTTGTCCAAAATTTGATAGAAACCTACAAATTATGTGTAAAGATCACATACTAAATTTCATCTCTGTAGCTCTAATAATTTTTGAGTGATCGTGTTCACAGACAGACAAACGTAATTCCAAAGTCGTGTTTTTTGGACTCAAGGAGGTCATAAACGTGGAAATTCGTCAAAATCTCGACTTCAAATTTTTTGACGATTTCAATACTTTCTCTTTGTATACTTCGTATACGAGAAAGTAAAAATATAAAAGGGCACCTAAACACTACATTTCTATTAGTTTTCATTCATTAATTATTATTCTTAAGTCAATTTATAAAAAAGTTTTAAGCACCTGTTTGTACTTGTCCTAAAATTTGGTTTACCTGAATCGCATATGACATTTGTCTCTTTTGAAATATTGTCTGTATTTTAATGATTTTAAATTAATATCGTTACCCCCCCCCTAGTAACGTCTACTTAAACACAGCTTTGAATGAGATATTACTGATCTATTGCTTAGCAGTGAAGTTGACTTGAATAAAGGGAACAACTCGATAAATTTCTACGATTTATCGAAAGAGTAAGAGAAAAAAAATAACTCTCTAAAAATCTCTTTTAAGTCTATCGTGTTTTAAATAAATAATAAGAGAAAAATGAATCAATGAAATTGAACAACTCATATTTACATGAAGCAATGTGCAAATGATAGTGTACCTTAACGAGGGGAAAGTGATGACTAATGAAATATCTTGCTTCCGTTAGGCTGGGACTTATTTAGTTACATGCTGTAAATTTTGCATTGAGGCCAATAGTGAGTCGTTCAGGATATTAATAGAAAGAGAATAAGATTTTATAACGATATCTGCTATTTAAGAATTGCCTGCTTAAGTGTAGCGCTCCGACAGAGGGCCACCCTGAGAAAGGAAATGAGAAGTTTTCTGTTTAAGTCTTAGTTGTTTGCTTGATCGCACATTTATATTGGATAATGATTTGGTAGAAAGGACTCTATGGTGAGTAAAAATTCTATAGATGAGGGTTTGCTGCATAGAGCCTCATTTAGAGGAAGCACAGAGTTTACCTTATACAATATGGTCAATCATTCAAGTTATAATGCAAGGTTGTGTTCTAAGGCACTGGATCCACTTAAATTACATTACAATAATTAATTACTTTTAAGCATTTACTTTACTTTTTGTAATTATCGCAAATGAGTTTTTATTTGTCCTTTTAAATCATTATCCTGCTTCATTCAATATAGTTTTGTTGTAGGGGAACCCGGAGCAAAACAGAACCACCTCATTTTTTCGCCCAGTTTGTTGCGCAAATTAGTGGAAACTCCTGAAATTTCATAACACACCCTACTGCGCATGACTGACCTGTCCATCAGAGTTGGCTACTACGCATAATTTAGAAGAGTTTTACGTTTCTGAACATAATATTATAGTTTCAACGAGTTTTTTTCCTAAGTTAATTCAAATAAGTTATTATTATCTTTGGATAAGCATTGCTTTCCCATTAATACTACTCTTTCGACTGTTCATTAATGTGCTTGTATTGTAGTTCCTTGGTTTCTAGCTTAGCCTTAAAGTAGTTCTTTGTTAATTTCTGCACTTGGGGCATAAAGGATCGGGGCAAAACGGTCCGTTTACCCCGGTGTAATTTGCCTATTACCGGAGTAGAAAGTGTTGACGAAGATGCATTTCTTATTTGTGAGTTTTGTCGTTAACTTAACTTTTCCTTTGTTTAATTTTTTATTACCGATACAATGTCTGAAGTAATTTTATTCAGATTTCTTATATTTAATATCTTATAATATATTGAATAGTCATAAGAAGACAATCCATTTTTATATATTAGAATTTTCAAAGAGTAAATAAAACCGGTTTCCGTCTTGCCCTGGAGCTGGGGCAAAACGTTATATAACCATTCTATAAAGTTTACTAAATCTTGAATAACAATTTATGTCCTAATCGCAGATTAGTTTTTAAATTCATTATGTGTGACGAAATAGATATGTTTTATAAAATTGCATTTTCAAACTTATCTGAGTAATATTTACCATTTTACAGCCTTCCAAACCTTAATCATTCCATTTTGCCCGTGTTCCCCTACACGCCGAAGAATGTGTAGTCCATTACACCAAATTTGAATTTATTTAATATATATTATCTGCTTTCTAAATGCTCAAATTCTTTTCTTTGAATATCAATTTAATTTAAAGAACTATGGGAAGGAGGTTAAACAGAATTTTTGTTATGAAAAAGAAAGACATTAGCAACAAAATAACAGGAATGGAAGAAATACATGGCGGAAATAGAATGAATTCTGGGCTCGCACCAAATATTACTACATTGCATTTAATATTATCGAAACAACTGCTTTGGGACTTCATCTTCACATTAATTAATTGCTGTTAATGACGGAACAATGGGGTAGAAAATTTAACTTGCTAAACACGAACCGTAAGTTTCAAATTTCTCCTGAGAACACTGATTAAATGTTAGAATTTTTATTAATTAAGCAGCAAAGACGAATTTAGTGCTAACAAACGGAATCAAGTGTGATATTTTTATTTAATCTTAGTTAAGAATTGCATTTCAACTGATTAAAAGTCTGTTCAAGGATTAATTTGAATGGCGTTTGGATACATAGAATATTTTTATTCCGGTAGAATATTTGGATAAATAAATCCAAATGAGCATATTTGCATTTGCATTTTATAATGTTTATGGCATTTTAAAAGAGATTAGAAAATTTAAGCAAAACCAGTGGGACTAGAATTTCACGATACGTTTGGATGAAATTTAATGCAATATGTCTGAATAAGTTTGACTTCAGTTTTTATTCTTGAAATATTATTCCTAGACTAATATAATAAATTGCGGAATTGCGTAAAAACAGGTACAGTATTTTAGGAAATCAATTACAAGGACCATACCTCATGAAATACAAAAATTAAATTTTTATAGCTTCCCTTTCTCAAAAACTTCTAATGAGTAAAATGCCTCCTCTATACCTAATGTGCAAAATTTCAGCAATGTAATAGAGATTTCTCAGAGTTATGTTTTATTAAAGGTAATAAAGGATTAGTCACAAATTAAAATGTTAATATTTTGAGTATAAATGCAAATGACAACGCACAAATACACATGTAAATAATATATATTTTTGATATTATTTAATTTGCTGAGTTCACAGAAATATGCTCCACAAAAATACCTTAAAAGTTTTC